>SJYQ01014204.1:32436-59295 GCA_006410935.1 Redunca redunca
TCAGAATTTTCCACAGTTTATTGATCCACACAGTCAAAGGCTTTGGCATAGTCAATAAAGCAGAAATAGATGTTTTTCTGGAACTCTCTTGCTTTTTCCATGATCCAGAGGATGTTGGCAATTTGATCTCTGGTTCCTCTGCCTTTTCTAAAACCAGCTTGAACATCAGGAAGTTCACGGTTCATGTATAGCTGAAGCCTGGCTTGGAGAATTTTGAGCATTACTTTACTAGCATGTGAGATGAGTGTAATTGTGCAGTAGCTTGAGCATTCTTTGGCATTGCCTTTCTTTGGGATTGGAATGAAAACTGACCTTTTCCAGTCCTGTGGCCACTGCTAAGTTTTCCAAATTTGCTTGCATATTGAGTGCAGCACTTTCACAGCATCGTCTTTCAGGATTTGAAACAGCTCAACTGGGATGCCCTTTCCAAGGGTCAGCTTTTATCAGAACTGGCATCATAAAACACAGTTCTCTCCCAGGAACAAAGAGTCCTAGAGTTCAGATGAAGAGGAGAAAATCGATACAGACACTGTGATAAAGGACTGGGTTTCCAGTACAAAGGGTGCGTCTCTGTGTCGCCAGGATCAAACGTCCCTCCAGGTTGGAGCTGTCAACATCTGAACCCCCACACGGGTCACTGGGGTTTGAATCTTTCCCGTGACCTTAGACAGCAAGCCACCAGCATACTTTAACTGAAAAACAGAGCAGTGAACTTTCTGGGACCTTCATGGAAACCACGGGGAGTGCTCTGCCGTCATGTCAATGAGATGAATTCAAGGATGCCCACGCACGGTCTGTGGCAGCCTGGCACCAAAGAGCACGTGGCCCTTGTCCACAATAAACATAGGTACTTTACAAAAATGCACACAGAGGCCTATGGTTGCAGTCTTAAACTGTCTTCTAGATGTGGGAATATTAGCCAAGAGACCTTCCCCTCATCTTCCTCCTGCCCCTCCTCCAGCATTTCAGAGAGTAAGGACTGGACTCCATCTAGCTCCAAGAGTACTCTCGGTTATCAGGATACTCACAGCTTTGGGGCTTTGAGGTGGTAAATATTCATGCTATGTGAAGCAGCATGATCCATAACTGTATGGTCTTAATTACATAAAAATGGATGCTTAGCTGTGAAAATACACTAGTGAGACCTAGAGGGACGCACCAAGTGGTAAACTGCTTGTGCTTATGAATGAGTTTGTTTTTTGCTTATGTTGTTTGGTTTCCTATTGTGTACATGTTAATTTCTAAGAAATAAGTGTTATTTTGAAAACCTTAAAAAAAATCACATGGTTCACGTATGCTTTTAAAACCACTCTCTTTTGAAAAATTTCAAGTGCACACAACCACACAAGAACGTGTGTGGCCTCACCCACCGTTCTTGGTTTGTCCACACCCCTTGCTCCCCCATACTTTCTGGCAAGAAAATTTTAAAGCAAACTTGAGACATATTTTCACATGCATCTCCAAAATTAAGGACAATGCCATTATCATCTACAACAAAATAAAAAGCAATAGTCTAATTATCTAAGAGTACCCAGCTGACGGGAAGCTCCCTTGAAAGAGGGCATGGCAACCCACCCTAATGGACACAGGAGCCTGGCGGGCTACAGTCCACAGAGATTGGACATGACTGAAGTGACAGAACACAGCACACACACCCTGTCTATGCTCAATCTTCTCCAGTTATCTCAAAAGTGTCTCTTCACACTTGAGCCAAATTAAAATCTAAGCTAACGTGATGGGTCTATCTCTTACGAGTATTTTAACCCATAATAGTTCTCCTTCCTTTTTAATCCCATTTACTTGTTGAAGAAACTGGGTTCATATAGAAATTCCCATGTCTTAGATATGGCCGATTGCCAAATTAACTCTTAATATACGAGAAACATTTAGTCCAGGAGAAATTACCCAACAACCTGGTGCATGGTTAACCCAGTGGGTGACATGGTGATAAGAAGTATGATCGAAAGGGCCCATGGGGGCCATTCAGCAGGTGAGAAAAGCCTAGACAAAGGGGCAGGAAAGAGGAGGCATTCCTAACTCAGGAAGATGCCTCTAGGAATTTGACATGGGTTCAGCTGAGAGAAGGCGGTCCCCGCCGGTAGTTGACAGGAGGGCACCAAGGAACTGGTGCATGTTGGTCACAGGAAAGCCCAAGTCCTCTTTTCCAAAGCTATGCAGGGAGGGCCTTTCCATGGGCATCCACCATGTGGCTGCCAGCCTGCATTTCTGATCCTCTGCCCTCTCTGTGCTGGTTCATATTACAGAAAGCATCACATTACCACCATTCTTATCGCCAACAAACAAAAACACACCCCAGTTCATTTTACAACCTTTCAAACAAACCTGAATGCTCTTTCGATTGCCTTTCAATGTGCATTCTTATTTAACTAACAGGCTTACTTGAATCTTTCCTACTGTTTAAATATCTGGGTATGCTATGAGGCCAAGGTCCGTGGGCACACAGACACACATGACTGGTTACCCTGTGGGAGAACCAGGGCGGGTCGGCCTCTCTTAACCCAGAGTCTCACACGGGGCACTGCCCCATTTCTCCCCTGATCTAGTTTCCTGGAGATGCTCGTCACAGGAGGCCACACGCCAAAGGGGCTGAAAACAACAGACATGGACTGTGGGGCAGCGCTGGGGGCTGAAAGTCCAAACCTCAGGTGTGGACAGGGCTGTGCCCCGTCCGAGCCCAGCAGGGCAGGGGCCCCACTCCCAGCCCTGGAGACTGCGGCAGCCTTTGTCTTCCTTGGCTTACGGTTGCATCGCTGTCTCTCTCCCTTCACCAGCACAAGGCGTTCTCCCTCAGTCTGTCTCCTGAGAGCATCTTACAGGGACACTGATAGTACTGGATTAGGGCCCACCCTGCTCCAGTAAACCACATCTTAACAATGGCATCTGCAACCACCTTATTTCTGAATAAAGTCACATCCTCAGGTGCTGGGGCTTTGGACTCCAACATGTCTTTTCTGGAGGACATAGCTTTTACCCCTTCACATTCTTCTCTCACATGTAATTTCAATATAAATAAGCACACAGGTGTAGCTACAACAAAGTACAGATTATCAAGCCCCCCACAACTTAAAATCATACATCTGCCCTATCCAGACCGACCTATGAAATCCTCCAGGCCAGTGTCTGGAGGTTTGGTTGTTTAGTCGCTAAGTCATGTCCGACTCTTTCGCGTCTCCTTGGACTGTAGCTCTGGCAGTCTTTACGATGCCACTGTTCTGGAAAGCAGTTCATCACGGTTCCTTTACCAGTAAAGAATAAATGTTCGAGCTCCTATGAGCCAGGCTAGGGTGGGAGGAGCACAGAGATGCTGGGAACCGGAGGGGGCAGGATGCCGAGAGCAGAGCCGGGTCCAGAAGCCTGCACGCAGCCAGAGCGATGTCATTAGACACACATGCGTGGTTCCTCCGAGCTGAGCGACCTTCTGCAAGTCCCTGAGCTTTGCTGAATCTCCCTTTCCTTCTTTGTGAGATGCTAAGTGGGCTTGCAGGGTTGCTGTGACGCTGGAGTGAAAAGATGGAGGCATGACGCTCAGCAGGCAGTGGTCAGGAAACGGCAGGTATGGCCGCCTGCTTCCACCAGGCACAGATGGCACGGAGGAACCCACCCCAAGGACTTGCATGCCCGGGGACTGTCTGGGCTCCCGCCTCCTCACAGGCTTGTCAGGGTGACTCGTGCACTTCAGAGGCAGGCTCTGCGGCGGCAGAGGGGCCACCCCACAAGGCTGCCCCATCAGGGATGCCCGGGGCTGAGAGAACCGTCACGGGTGGTTTGAACCTCAGACCAACAGGAAGGAAGCTTGTGGTTCACAGAAGCAGCACCTCGACCTGGTGTGCACGGGGTAAACTTTGACACTAACTCTGCTCTGTGGAGAGATGTGGAGAAAGGAAAGGTGACCCAAGGGTGCGCCTGTGGCATTCCCGGGGAGGTGAGATGACCGACAGTGACATTCCTGCCAGCCAAGGGTTTTGTCGCTGGGGCAAGGAGGGGAGGAAGCAGGCACTGTCCTCGAGCAGCTGAGAACTGGGGGTGTGGGTGTCCGCTGGGGAGCACGGACAGGGATCGTCACAAAGGGGAGGGGGTGCTCAGTTCAGGGACTGACACATGTTGCTCCATAGAATCATTGCCCCAAACACCCAGAAATGAGCAAGAAGGCTCTGGGAATGTAAATGCGAGAATGCCATGTAGCAGAGGAATGGAATTCTGCACCAGATGCGTCCGAGGCTCTTCCCCAGTCCAGCAAATCACACCCACTCGGAACCAGAGGTCACGATGATGCATGACCAAGGGTTCTATCCAAGGTCTCGATGACAGAGCAGAAATTCAGAGCAAAGAAACACCTGGCTGGTAAGATAAAATCACACGGGCATGCAGTCTCTGCCAAAGGCTCTTGGCTCGCCCGACTCCCCGAGTGCTCTCTATCCCACTTGAGCTCAGTAGAGTAGCTGCAAGGAGCTCATCTCACATCCCACACCTGCGCCTTTCATCTGCACCCACTGTGCATGAACACCGGCTCACTACTTCCATGTCGATTCTGGTGGAAGAGTCTCCCCAAAACCTGACAGGTGTCTCAGAGTTAGGGTCAACATCAGAAATGTGAGGAAAGATGCATCGTTCTTTGGAATGAAATTATTTATATGTTAGGAGACATGGGAGTTATAGTTTCTCAATGCTATCAGACCCCAAGTTGTTGTTTTCTTTGCTACATCGTGTCCAACTCTTTGCAACTCCACGGACTGTAGCCGCCAGGCTCCTCTGTCCATGGGATTTCCCAGGCAAGGATGCTGGAGTGGGTCACTATTTCCTTCTCCAATCAGACCCCATATGCGCCCTTTTAAAACTAAGATTTTGTGATGCTATCTTAGTCTGAAGCAATTCCTAGATGATAGCACTTACTCTCAGAAAGAATCATCATAACAACCTCAGTCTAATATGAAGGGAAAATAAAATGGAAGCAGTTTATAATTAAACAGTAACATTTATTTCAATACATTAAATGCTTTAGGACAGTTTTGCCAGAAGACAGAAAGGGCCCACGCACGTGTCCAAAGTACCCCCAAGGCGGCAGTGTACTGCCACCAAGAAGCACTAGGGCTGCGCTCTGCGACCAGGGCCACAGTTTGGACGCAGAGATCCCCGACCCGGGAGGGCTCATCCATGATCTGCAGAGTCGGTAGCCGGTAGCCGACAGCAGAGGCACACACGTCCTCCCAGCATCTGTACTGGAGAACGCAAAGCGGACCGTCCGGAAGTCAAGACAAGGGCTGGGGACAAACTCACTGCGCAAATAACGGCACAAAAGGAGACAGTGGTCAGAAATAAACAGGGAGCTGCGGTCCCCTAGAGACGTCTCTAATCCTGCCCCAGGCTCTCAGCCCTCGTCGCATCGCGTGTACTCACTCCCCCGCCTTCTCTTTGACACGCCCTGTCTCAGCTCCTGTCCTGCAGAGTCAGCCTGGAGTGGAAAGGAAGTTTTGATGAGGCCTGTTTGTTTGAGTCTGCTCCAGCACTGGCCTGAGAGGCAGCGGGGAGCTCCAGCTGTGAGGAGGTGTGACTTCTAAATCTTTGTTCATCACAGACTCAGCAGAGAGATTGAGGCTCTATTTACACAGCGTCGCATCCATTGCAAACGCCCCTTCTTCCCAGGTAAAGACTGAAAATTAGATCACTTGACTAGTGACCTTGGGATTGGAGCTGACACAAACCTGTACCACACTTGCACAGAGTGGGTGTGCCCACAGCCCTGCCTGACTCTGCCCACAAGCCTCTCAGCACCTTTGGCCAAGCTCTCCTTCCAGAAGGTGCTGAGTCATGTGCACTGGGAAGGCAGGGAAGGGCATCGCCAAGCAGAGAAGAGGTTTTTAACTGAGAAGGAACAGCAGACCCTGATGAAACCACCCGAGACCCAAACTATCCATGACGGTCAGAGGGCTTCATTCTGGGATCCCATCTACTGTTAACCAGCATTTCAGAAACTGAGACCTGATTGAAATAAAAAGGTGTTTGCTTTTGGAGTTTGTTAGGACTGCAGCCATGGACACACAAGTTCAAGGAGCGCCTGGATTGCATTCTGCCAGAATAAAAAAAGTGGGGGAAGTCTATAAAGGCAAAACCCACAAGATTTCAATTACAAGAGGTATTTATCAAGAATTATCATAGGATCTGGCAAGAAGTGAGGGTGCTTGATAAGTCAGGATTGGTGGGGTCTGCAATGGTTGCAGAGTTACAAGAGGGGACTTTGAGACTGTCAGGTTGCAGCCGGCAGGTGTGACTGGTGGTGTCCTTGGTACAGTTCATAGAAGACAGCTGAGGCTGTCAGCAGGGCAGAGATGTGTCTGAGTCCAGATCCTCAGGGGCAGTCCGACTCCATTTTTGCACGCCTGAGCTGTGATAACTGTGGTATAATTTCACTTTTTCATCACTGCCGGATCCTTGCGCTTCACCACATGCAAAACTCGCCTGGGAGCCGTTTCTCCATCACAGGTCCTGTGCTTCTCCTGGCCTTGCTCTCGGCTCCCTTGGCTTTCGTGAGGACATGTAGGAGCAGACAGAGCCCAAGGAGTTGGATGACCTCCTAACTCCCCACATTAAAGAGCTTTATAAAGCCCCCTCTCCAGACGACGTCTGGACCGACTGCCTCGACCGTGTCCCTGCACGAGCTGGTTCTGGACGTTGCCCCGGTGCCGCTTTCCCAGGACAGACGAGCCCATCTGGATCTAGTAGCCATTTCATTTTCATTGCTCTTCTTCCACCAATGAGAGGTAAAACCAATTTCTGGCACATTACTTTTCTACTCTAAAAAGTTAAAAATGTGGGCCCTGGGTCACATTTTCCCTGAAATTCTGGCCCAATGTTAACTTTACCAGCAGCTCGGGGTGCAGTGATTTCTCCCCAGCTTCATATATTGAAGTCTTAACCCCCAGTGTGAACTTGTTTGGAAATGAAGCAACTAGTCAAGGCAAGGTCAAGCTGGAGCAGGCTGGCCCCGAATCCGGTGTGGCTGGTGTCCTCTCCAGATGGCCTGGGAGGACACACCCATGGAAAGCAGTGTGAAGATGGGGGCAGAGACGGGGTGATGATTCTGCAGACCAAGGCCATCAGAGCCAGCGAGCCCCCGGCAGCTGGGAGAAAGACATACACACACACACACACACACACACACACACACACACACACACGTACATACATAACACTAATATACGTTTATCTACATATATATATGGGATCTTTCCTGGTGGCTTAGTTGGTAAAGAATCTGCTTGCAATGCAAGAGACCTGGGTTTGATCCCTGGATCGGGAAGATCCCATGGAGAAGGAAATGGCAACCCACTCAAGTACTCTTGCCTGGAGAATTCCATGGACAGAGGAGCCTGGCGGGCTACAGTTTGCAGAGTCGCTGTATTATTTTCTCATTTAGTTATACTTAAGGCCAACTGTTAAATCAGGCGCACTGGGTATTAAATACATCATTTTCCTCTCTTCTGCCCACACAAGAATCAAAGGCAGCTTAAGCAATGCAAGGGAAGGAGTTGGTTCCGTCTTTAAGGAGAAAAAGTTACAATGAGAAGACTCATCTCATGTGACTATCAAACACTGCTGAATTCTGGGAACCTGTCTCCACTTCAGAAAGGGGAACACTGAGAGATGCTTGGAATCTGACTCTCACTCACTTTAATAGTATAATTCTGTGCAATTCTTTGTTTTGACTCCTTAGGAATAAACTGGGCTTCCCAGGTGGTGCTAGTGGTAAAAAAAAAAAAAAAAAAAAAACTTGCTTGCCAATACAAGAGACATAGGAGACACAGGTTCGATCCTTAAGTTATGAAGATCCACTGGAGAAGGAAATGGCAACCCACTCCAGTACTCTTGCCTGGAGAATCCCATGGACAGAGGAGCCTGGCAGGCTACAGTCCACGGGGTCACAAAGAGTCAGACACGACTGAGCAACTTAGTACGATGCACAGGAACAAGGTGGTTAAAGACTTTAATAGTCCCCTGGTCGTCAGCCCTGGCAATGCAAGAGACTGCCTAGCAGGAAGTGCACCAGCAAGTTGAGCTGTCTGCTGTGTGCTTTGTCTCAGTAAGGAGCATAGGCAAATTCTTTTGAGACAGAGTGTAGAAACAGACAGCCTGAGGTCACTGAGGGCAAGGGGACCATCTTTGACTAATAAATGAGTTTAATTCAATCTCCCTGCCTTGAGGGAAAGAATCATGAAATCGCAAATCCAAAGAACCCTTGATTTGAAATGTTTGGGCTTGGAGGCTTTGTCAACAATGCGTTTCACCCTGTGGTTGGGTTCAAGCCACCCTTTGAAGACTGAGAGGGCAAGAAGTGCTAGAGCCTCCACAGACCTTGGCTGGACCAAGAAAAGCCCAGGACTTGCCTTCTTTGGCTTATGGACAGGCGTCGTCCCTCCTGGACATCAGCGCCTACCCCGGCGAGGGGCAGGAGTGAAGAGGCCCAGGGTGCAGCGCCCCGCAGGGTACCCCACCTGCCCGGGGCCCCGACAGCTTGGCCAGGAATGGAGGAGGCGCTGTCAGGAGGAATGAGTGAAACAGACACACGCGACGGAAGAGCGGCAGGTGTGAAGACTCTGACTTGCCAATTCCTCTTCCCCCAGTTAAGCAAATGCTGCTTGTTCCCTGCGGAAACACCATGGGCTAATAATACTAATTAACTATGGTCTCAAGTTATTGAGCAATATGAGGAGGAACGATCAACTGTCTGAAGTATGCACGGTCTAACCCACAAAACCTTCCTTCAGCCAGCAAGCTTGGCGTTGGGCTGACTTACCTCACTGCACCCAAATCCCATCTGGCTTTTGCCAAATAGTCACTTAAAGTTGAAAAATCCAAACAGCTGCGGGCACCTGGAGGCCCCGCCATGCATCCTAATACATTTCCAGAAGGCACTTGTTTTCAACTGGGCTTTCCGGGTGGTGTTAATGGTAAAGAACCAGCCTGCCAACGCAGGAGATGCAAGTATGATCCCTGGGTCAGGAAGACCCCCTGGAGGAGGTCATGGCTCCCCACCCCAGTGTTCTTGCCTAGAGAATCTCATGGATAGAGGAGCTTGGTGGGCTACAGTCCATGGGGTCAAAGAGTTGGACATGACTGAAGTGACTTAGCACGCGTGCATGCTTGTTTTCAGCCACGTAGATGCTTAAGAGGAGGCAACGTTCACGGCAGACACGACTCTCCTCAAAGATAGCTGTCATCCCCCTCTCCCTCTGAGTCTGAGGACGTTCCCCAAGTGGAGGAGGACTCCTGCCAGTGAATTCACTCCAAGTCGTTGAGCTGGGCTGAGATCTGCTCTGCATCAAATTCTCCCGGGCAGGGACTCTCGGAAACCTGGGGTCGGTTAGTCCGAGCCTGCCCCTCGTCTGCCCGCCTTGGGCGTGCGCCAAGCAGCCTGTGGCCATCGCTGCTACAGGGCTAACCGGTGCATCTCTGTGTCACCTGGGCGTCAGCAGCGGGGGGCCCAGTAGCAGCAACAGCGCCACAGAGGCGTCCTGGAGTGGTCAGCGCCCGGCTTCTCCTCGGCGTGAGGCTCTAAGTTCCAGCCTGTCTTAGCTACAGTTCACCTCAGACTGACTTAGACATTCAAAGGGATTTACGAATGTCAACTCTCAGGATGAACCAAAAGAAACTGCCATTCTTATAGGTCAACATCTGTCAATTTATCGGCAGTATCATAGGCTTCCGACCTCAGGAAAAGGCCCGTGACAGATCTGAAAGAGAGGCATGACCCAGCAGCCCAGCCAGTGTCTAAGAATGCAGATTTTCTCAGTCCTTTAAATCCCTCTTCCATGGGGACAGGCTCAACTCCAGACCTCATGAGTCTCCACCCCAGTAGGACCCAAGATACCTCACGATGCCAAAATGGCTACAGCAGCCCATGACATCTGCTTTTACATCTGTCATTCAGGAGAAGAGAAATAGTCTCTTCTGACAACACACACAGAGGAGGGAAGGAGTTTCCCTTTCCCATTATCACTGGCAAACAGCTCTTCTGCTTCTTTGGTTCTGATAGTGCAAAATATTTTCCCACTGTGGGCAAGAGACGGGATTTTTTTTTTTCTTTTAGCTCAAGAAAATTAATCATCCTGGATTTAGGAGTTGGGTCAATCCTATTCATACCACATCGCGGAGAAGAATGAGGCTGGTCTCCTAAGAGACAGATCTGGATTGTGTTACTGGAAGCACTTGAATTGTGTTTTCCAGGGCTATAGTTAAAAGCCTATTAAAAGACATTTGCTTCTTGGAAGAAAAGCTATGACAAACCTAGGCAGTGTGTTAAAAAGCAGAGATGTCACTTTGCGACAAAGGTCTGAATAGTCAAAGCTATGGTTTTTCCAGCTGTCATGTACAAATATGAGAGTTGGACCATCAAGAAGGCTGAATGCCCAAGAAATTATGCTTTCTACCTGTGGTGCTTGAGGGGACTCTTGAGAGTCCCCTAGACAGCAAGGAGATCAAACCACTCAATCCTAAAGGAAATCAGTCCTGAATATTCATTGGAAGCACTGATGCTGAAGCTGAAACTCAGTACTTTGGCCACCTGATGCAAAAAACCAACTCACTGGAAAAGACCCTGATGCTGAGAAAGACTGAGGGCAGGAGGAGAAGGGGATGACAGAGGATAAGATGGTTGGATGGCATCGCCAACTCAATGGACGTGAGTCTGAGCAAACTGGGAGACGGTGCCACAGTCCATGGGGTCACAGAGAGTCGGACACGACTCACCTTTAAACAGAAGAGGGATGTAAGTGAAGAGGGCTACACACTGACTCTGGCAGGAGCAGGTTCATGAGGAGAGAGATGAAAGTGTTATAGAATCCAGTTTGAACTTGAAAAGTAAAGAACCAATCAAGAATGGGCATAATGAGCAGAAGAGATGATTCTGAAACATAATAAGCAGTCACAGCACTGGAGATAAAGGCAATGATTTCCCTTAAAGTGTTTTGTTCTAATTTATGAAAAGTGAAAGTGTTGGTTGCATCCAACTCTTTGTGACCTCATGGACTGTAACCCACCAGGCTCCTTTGTCTATGGGATTCTCCAGGCAAGAATACTGGAGTAGGTAGCCATTCCCTTCTCCCCTTCTCCAGGGGATCTTCCTGACCCAGGGATCAAACCTGGGTCTCCGGCATTGCAGGCAGATTCTTTACTGTCTGAACCACCAGGGATTTAGCCAAAAACATTGAGCTGTTCCCAGTTGTATCTGTTGGGAATTCTCCTATGAGATATCCAGTGTTTCAGTGTCTAGGGGTAGATTAGTGACCAATCTCACACCAAGAGGAAAGAGAAATATGCTTTCTCTAGTTATCACTGGCCTCAGTGGTAAGTCTTGAATACTGAAATAATCATGGTTTTCCCAGAAGGAGAATGTCACTCGGGGCCCTTAAAACCTACAGCTTTCTGTTAAAAGGAAGGCTTTTAGAGAGGGCTTACTGCCAAGTAAACTTTACCAGCTTGGAAGAGTCTACAGGCTTAGGTCTGGAGTGGCTTTGCTGAAGTCACGAGATACTGCAGCTCGGCATAGATAAAGAGTAACTAGCAGAAGTTAATCAAACTCAGCTCCAAGAGCACAGAACTTCCGTGACCTCTGGGTGTGTAAGCAGCCTTGCCCTCCTGTTTGCACCTGATAACCTTCCAGCCTCCCTCACCCTCCATCTTTTGGACAGGCTCCAGGGCTAGGTACTAACCTAGCCTCACTGACCAACTGGTTCTGACATGCTAAGAATATCAGTGCTTTGTCAGATAACACCTTTCTCCACCTCTTGTCATTGCTGAAAAACTGCTAGAGCCTAAACATACCTGGGCGTCCCTGGTGGCTCAGTGGTAAAGAATCTGCCTACCAACGCAGGAGATGCAGGTTCAATCCCGGGGTCAGGACGATACCCTGGAGGAGGAAATGGCAACCCATGCCAGTAGTCTTGCCTGAGAAATCCCTTGGACAGAGGAGCCTGGTGGGCTACACGTCCCTGGAGTCACGACTGCACACCCTAGCAAAACCGCACCTGGGCTCCAGTACACAAAACTGGGAGCCTTCTGGCTGCAGTTCTTAAAGTTAATATCCTTACAGGCTGGGGAGCAGCCCTACCAGGTGCCTTCAGCACTGCCTTAGACTTAGCACCATCACTAAAGCTTTCGTGCAAGAGTGACATCAAAGCGGTATTTTAGAATAGTATAATAAAGCAAACAAAAGATTAGAAACAGAGATGTGAGGTGGGAGACCAGCTAAGGGACTTCAGGCATTTATTAGTTTAGTTAATCAGTCAACAAACAGACACCTCCTCTGTCCCATGAATTGGACAAGGCTTAAAGGATACACCATGGAACAGAACTAGTAGTGGGAAAAGACAGGGAGCATTTGCAGCAGACATTCAAAAGAGAAGAGCTGAAGGCCTGCACTAAGGTGGGGACACTGGAGGAAGAGAAGGGAGGTGGCTTTGAGTACAGAACAGACAGACCAATAGAGCTGTTATTTTTAACGGCACAAGTTAAACATTTTCATTCAAAAAACAAAAGAGAACAAAATACTAAGTAAAAAAGAGTCCTTTCTCTGTCTTCACACGCCACATCTTTCAAGAGGCCACTTCTACCAGAGCGCTGATTTCAGGAAGTGATGCAGTGTGTGAGTGCGATGCGAGTGACTCCCAAAGCTGGCATGACCAGAGGCATGCTTCCAAGACGACGGACACGTGAGAGGACCGATGTCTTGGAGGCAGAGGTGTTTGAGCTTCCCTGGTGGCCCAGCAGTAATGAATCCACCTACCACTGCAGGACATGTAGGTAGATGTGAGTTCGATCCCTGGGTGGGGAAGATTCTCTGGAGCAGGAAATGGCACCCCACTCCAGTGTTCTTGCCTGGAGAATCCCATGGACAGAGGAGCCTGGCGGGCTACAGTCCCTGAATTAGTAAAGAGTTGGACAGGACTTAGCGACTGAACAACAACAAGGGCTGTTTGTGCTGAATTTTTTAATATGCTTTTATTTATTTTTGGCGGTACTGGGTCTTCGCTGCCATGCAGGCCTTCTCTAGTTGCGGACTGCTCGTTGCAGTGGCCTTTCCTGTGCACCACGGGCTCAGCAGGTGTGGCTCCCGGTCTTAGTTGCTCCACGGCATGTGGGATCTTCCCGAATCACGGATCAGATCCACGTCTCCTGCATTACCCATGTCCACGGGATTCCTTCCCATGGAGCCACCAGGGAAGCCCCGCGCAGACTTTTTTATAACTGCTTTATTGACCTATATTATAATCCCACACCATACAATTCACCCACTTTAAACTGCATAATTCAATGTTTTTTAGTACTGATACATTCACAGATATGTGTAGCTATCACCCTAATCAATTTTAGAACATTTCCATCCCCCAAAAGAAAGCCCATACGCATTCTCAGTCACCCCCCACTTCACAACCCTAGGCAACCCCCTTCTGTCTCTATGGATGTGCCTGTTCTGAGCACTTCATATAAATGGAGTCACACGCAGTATGGCCTTTTGTGACCACTTTCTCTCGGCGTGCTCTTTCCAGGATTCAGCCATGTTGTAACACACATAGCACTTTTTATCATCCAATAATCCTCCATTGCATGGATATAAAGCATCTTTTATCCATTCATCCGCTGATGAACAAATACTCGGGTTGTTTCAACTTTTTGGCTATTATGAATAACGCTGCTATGAACATTTATGTACAAGTTTTTGTATGAGTTTTCTGTTGTTTTAGTCGCTAAGCTGTGTCCAACTCTCTTGTGACCCCGTGGACTGTAGCCCACCAGGCTCCTCTGTCCATGGGATTTTCCAGGCAAGAGTACTGGAGTGGGTTGCCATTTCCTTCTCCAGGGGATCTTCCTGTTTAGTAGGTGGATTCTTTACCACTGTGCCACTTGGAAAGTCCATTTGTATGAATACCTGTTTTCAATTTTATTGAACACATTGAATTTTGGGGGTCACAGGTAATTCTATGTTTAATTTCTTTTAAACTGAAGTATAGGGTGGTACAGTGGTAAAGAGTCTGCCTGCCAGTGTAGGAGATGCAGGAGATATATCTTCAGTCCCTCGGTCAGCAAGACCCTCTGGAGTAGGAAATGGCAACCCACCCCAGTATTCTTGCCTGGAAAATTCCCTGGAGAGAGAAGCCTGGCGGGCTACAATCCATGGAGTCCCAAAGAGTCAGGCATGACGGAGCACACACCCACATAATTGATTTATGATGTGTTAATTTCTATCATACAGCAAAGTGACTCAGTTCAGTTCAGTTCAGTTCAGTCGCTCAGTCATGTCTGACTCTTTACGACCCCATGAATTGCAGCACGCCAGGCCTCCCTGTCCATCACCAACTCCCGGAGTTCACTCAGACTCGCGTCCATTGAGTCAGTGATGCCATCCAGCCATCTCATCCTCGGTCGTCCCCTTCTCCTCCTGCCCCCAATCCCTCCCAGCATCAAAGTCTTTTCCAATGAGTCAACTCTTCACATGAGGTGGCCAAAGTACTGGAGTTTCAGCTTTAACATCATTCCTTCCAAAGAAATCCCAGGGCTAATCTCCTTCAGAATGGACTGGTTGGATCTCCTTGCAGTCCAAGGGACTCTCAAGAGTCTTCTCCAACACCACAGTTCGAAAGCATCATTCTTTGGCGCTCAGCCTTCTTCACAGTCCAACTCTCACATCCATACATGACCACTGGAAAACCATAGCCTTGACTAGACGGACCTTAGTCGGCAGAGTAATGTCTCTGCTTTTGAATATGNTAAGCAGGGTGACAATATACAGCCTTGACGTACTCCTTTTCCTATTTGGAACCAGTCTGTTGTTCCATGTCCAGTTCTAACTGCTGCTTCCTGGTCTGCATACAGATTTCTCAAGAGGCAGGTTAGGTGGTCTGGTATTCCCATCTCTTTCAGAATTTTCCACAGTTTATTGATCCACACAGTCAAAGGCTTTGGCGTAGTCAATAGTTATATATAATTCCCTTTTTAATATTCTTTTCCAATATGATTTATCATAGGAATGTTTTAACTTTTTAAGGAACTGCCGTCTTGTTTTCATCAGTGGCCGCACCATTTTACATTCCCACCAGCAATGCACAAGGATTCCAATCTCTCCATATCTTTGTCAACACTTGCCACCATCAGAATTTTTTTTTATTATGGCCTTCCTAGTGGGTGTGAAGTGGTATCTCACTGTGGCTCTGACTTCCATTTCCTAATGACAAATGCTGGTTGAAATCAACTCATTTATGTGCTCATTGGCTTTGTACATCTTCTTTGGAGAAATGCACAGTCAGATCCTTTGCTTGTTTTTCAGTTATTATCTTTTATTGCATTGTAAGAATTCTTTAGAAGTCCCTTATTGAATATATGATACGCAAATATTCTCCCCCGTTCTGTGTGTAGTCTTTTCGCTTGCTTGATGGGGTCCTTTAAAACACAGAGTTGTTAATTCTGAAGAGACTCAGTTTATTTCTTCTTTTGTAGTTTGTGCTTTTGGTATCACTAAGAAATGATCACCTACTCCAAAATCATCAAGAACTATGCCTGTGTTTTCTTCCAAGATAATTATGAACCTTGTACTGTGTTGTTAAACTGGTTAACTGAGAAAGTGAATGTGAGAGCAATGCTATGACTTGTTTTAAATATGTCCATCTGACAATTCTCAAATGACTTTCCTGAAGAGCTATCACATGACAAGCATAAAAGTGAAATAAATTCAGTTAGGAATAAAATATAAGGACAATGAAACAAGAGTTTTCAAAGTGACTGAATGTTTGCCACAGGATCAATGTTACTTAGACATATCATGTGAATTTTAAATTCTTTCTACCAGAACTTTTCTAATTGTTCAGTTATTACCAGAATTCCTCAATGGCTCTAAGAGTATCAAAACAAATAGAATTTTCTTATCTAAAATGTCATTTTAATGGTTTCTTAAATTATTTGGACTGAAGGTGAACAATTTTTGCAGGTGTGCGTTTTGTATCCTTTTTTTGGAGGATGTTAGCTGCAGATATAAGCAAATTTGTTTCACTTGGGACTTCTCTGGTGGTCCAGTGGCTAGGACTCTGAGCTCCCAATACAGGGGCCTGGGTTCAATCCCTGATCAGGGAACTATATCCTACAAACTCCAACCAAGATTTGTTGCAGCCAAATAAATAAATATAAATAAGTGTTTTAAAGTTTTGTCTCCAAGCATCCTTGGGGCTGGTGCACTGGGATGACCCAGAGGGATGGTATGGGGAGGGAGGTGGGTTCAGGATGGGGAACATGTGTACACTCACGGCAGATTCATGTTGATGTATGGCAAAAGCAATACAATATTGTAAAGTAAAAAAAAATAATAATAATAATTGTACTTCCCCTTGACTGAAAATTTTTATTGTCTATGTATTGAACCTATAGATAAATGCACAGCATGCATTCACCATTAATTTTAGCATTTTTGCAGTAACAGAAATAAAAAACAAATGAAACTGTAAAAAAAAAATTTTTTTTTTGTCTCACTTGGTTCTTTCTTTTTTAATGGAATGGTGCAGTCCACTCACAGCCCTACCCCAGAAGTATAACTGTTTCACTGACAAACCTGAAACCTTGAGCCAACTTGAGTTGGAAAAGCCAATTACCACCAGGTGCAGAAACTGACCATGGGATCATTAAGACCTGCTGCCCATTCACCTCCTTAACAGCTAACCTTTATTTAAGAAATTCTGCCTCCAAAGTTCACAGGGGTGATTATCACGACTTAAGGGTTCTTTGCATCATCATCCTCGCTAAGAAAGTAGAATAACTAGGAAGACACTTGGCATGAGGCAACAGCGGATAGAAGCAAAATGTAAGGTTATCTGTTTCTCCATTTTTTAGGACTTTCCTTGAGAGATCCATCATTCCCACCCACAACTTGGGATTCATTTTCTATCTTGATGGAAAGGTTCACATTTGACTTTCAAAAAAAAAAAAACAAATTAAGACTGTGATTTATGTTTTAGAATTTAAAGAATGACTGCGAGATCTTCCAGGTTCTCAAACAACTGTTGATTACAAAACATGCCTCCAGGTGAGCCCCCGGCCCCTCTTCCAGTTACCATGGGAATCCCTTGAATCGCTTTCTACAATTTCTAGAGATTGAGGCCAGGCGTCCTGCATAAAACAGCTTCTTCTCCAGTTGCCCTCCCCCAGTCTGCCCACCCTTCCGGCAGCTGGACAGAGCAGACGGGGAAGTCCAGCCCAATGCCCACCATCATGTCTTCTCTTCTATGCCCACTCCTCCCAGGGCCGTGATCAGGCTCACAGAGGGCAGGGGTGATATGAAAGCTTGTCTTTGCTAATGCTGGTGGCACAGGAGAGGACCCTGATCTCTAAGGGCGTCTGTGGACCACCCCCAGTCCCAGAGCTCCCCACCCTGATACGGAGCCAAACCAAACTGGGCTTCCAGATACGGTGACAGTAAAGACACAGCAGGCAGGGCAGAGCAGAAAGAGGCGTCTGGAGGCAGGGGCAACCCAGCTTCAGACTCTGCACAGGGACAGCACACGGCTTTCAACTGTAAATACTGCAGTCACAGTCACTCTGCCCAAATGTCCCATGCCAAGCATCTCATCCTCATCCTAATTTAAAGCAAGCTTCTCTCTAAGAGATCCAGATGAGGGACATACAAATAATTCACTGGAGTGAGTTTGGTGGTCATTTCAAGCTTCACAGGAACCAGCTATGGGGTCAGGGGTGGGGGTGAGGGTTCTGCCTCAGTTGCTTTGGTTATACTGTTTTATTTCCAGACACACCGTTCATGATGATGCTGAAAACCACATCCAGAGCCATGAACCAACTGCTCCGCTATCCCAGAGGAAGAACTGGGGAACTCAACATGGAAACCCTTGATAGGTAGCATCAAAAAGCAGGGTGAAAGTCCACGGTTACTTTTATTTAGCTGACCTATTCGCAACTATACAGTCAGGACCGCAAGTTACAGCAGAGGCTGCTGACTTGTCTGTGGATGGACCAACACGCAGAGGGCAGGCGGGTGCTTCAAATCCATCACAAGAGGCCTGAGTTTTGTTCCAGGAATATGTTTATTAAAATCTGAACAAAGGAGTCCTCTGCCAGGCATTTTCCCATGTGATACAGACACCTCCCCCACCGCCCTCCAACATTCACTCTAACCTCCAGTCACAAAAGAGGCAGAGGGTGGTACATGTCACTGATGATAAAAATCTATGTATGCTCTGAAATTTAAACAGCTGCTTTAATGTGCTTTAGATCTTTCTGATGAATGCCACGGCTCTTCAGTCAGCTAGCATGCCAATGGACAATCATCGCTAACTATGATGTACTTCGAGTCTATAAATTCATCTCTCAAGTTTTTTGAGAGGGGAAAAAAAGGCACAGGGTAGAGAATAAACAAGAATGGGATGGCTGAATCAGAGTCACACCAGAGTTCCCCGGGGCCTGTCACCAGAGCTAAATTTCTTCAAAAATCAAGACTCCGAATGTCCCATAATCTCAAGTGTGTGTTTGTACAAATTAGTGAATCACTAGTTCAAGACATTTTAAAAATCATCTGGGCCCTCTTTGACCCACATGTTATTTGGCAGTGTGTTGTTCCACCTGCAAATATTTCCAGCTTTTTTTTTTTTTTTCCCATTACTACCTAGCTTCATTGATTTGCAGTCTGAGCAAATGCTTTGTAGGATTTCTTCTCTTTGAATTGTGACCCACAATGTTGTCTACCTCAATCAAACTTTTGTCTGAGCTTAAAAATGTGTATTTTGATGTAGTAGAAGAAAATATTCTATAAATGCTGATTAGATTCCACCCGGCCCCCCCGCCCCCCGCCTAAAAAAAAAAAAACCCAGATTAGGGAATCAAGATTTCCTTATGGGGGCAGAAAAGCAGTTTTCACTTCTGAAGGAGAGTCTGTAAAACCTAAGAAACTTAGCTGAGAATCTCTGTGCAATCAGAATCTTTGTGCAAACTCTTTAAGCTCAGAGATGGGACAGTAGCAATGTTCTCTCATGGTTCTTAGGCTTCTTGTTGACATTGCTGGTGTTTTTAATCAAAGACAAGATAGAGTATCTTTTCTAGGTCTTGTAGGCCACTTTCTCTTTTTATCATCTATTCAATTGTTTTGTTGTAGAACAATCATTAGAAATCTTTAAGCTATTATTTCTGCGCCTTCCAAAAAAAAAAGAAAAAACCTACACTAGAAACATGCAAAGTCTGATCATTCAATTAGATGCAGCAGCACAAGAAACGACCCAAGGACACCGCTCCTTACCTCGGACAACTTGGGTCTGAAAGATGAGCGCATTAAACGACCGCCAAGTAATCAGATTCTAACCATTAAAGACAGTTATACACCCAACAGACAGCTCAGCATGGTGGTATGTTTTAAAAGATCGTGTCCACAATAAGCAAATGATGTAGTGATGGAACAGCAAAACAAAGTTGGTGAATAAGAAGGCACACTCTAGACGTTCAGCAGTCAAAAGAATGGAACAGTTTTGGTTTGTTTTGTGTTGAATGTAGGAGGAAAGGAAAATAGGTGTATTCAGATTATTTTCAGGTGAAGGGTTGTCAGTCGAAGTTACGAGTAGTGGCTTCTTTCTCCCCGGACCAAAGCAGTCTTTTCTTCCATTGGCTTCTGAGAATGTGTTTAGTTTTCCGAAGTGTAGAGGTGATACATCAGGGCTACAACCAGCGCTGAGATAGCTGGGATCAGCCAGTTGGTCCACCAGCTGGAAAGAAAGAACAATGACGCTTGCGTGATGTTCCAAGCGGGAGACTCAAAACTCTGCTCCGTCTCCTTACCATGACAGTCACCATGGGGTGTTCTATTACCCCTCTAACCTTTCTGGATGAAAAGCTCACTCTAAATTGCTAAAAGGGAAGTGAGTACAACACATTTCCTGGTATACCAGGACAACTACTCCACCCTTCCAGCCTTATATGAAACTGAATGCCCTCCCAGTCCCACCTAGATCTATTTCTATGAATTTATACAAACAGCTATCAATCACTCCCTCAACAGATGCCACCAAGGACTAGTGACTTATCCAAAGGACATCAATTCTGGGTTTCATATCACAAATTCAGAAAAGTAAACAGGTATTGATCTAGGTACGTCCGTAAGTTAACAATGGCACTGAACTGCGAAGCAGAAGAGTGGGTTCCTCATTTAAAGAAAGCCATCAGCAGGCTCCACAGCCAAGAGCAAATCACGTGCCCGGAGCTGCAAAGCTAAGGGATGTGAAGCACACGGTTACTAAGGTTGCTACCAGCACCACAGCTCAACATTCTGTGATTCTGGTTAGAAAATCTAATCGCTACTTGTGTGCGGGAGGTTTAATGTGTTAAGAAACAGCATACCCAAATGACTGCATCTGCAGTCCACAGCCGTGAACTCACAAAAATCCCTAATTTATATACTGTTCAGTCCCAATACATTGATCGACTATAAATGACAGATTAATCAGGGGCAGGGCTGGAAAGATCATTAATACAGATGTGAACTTATAATTTCTTAGAAAACAGAAATCAATGTATGGGTTTTAGAATCTGGAGAAAGAGCAGGTAACAGCTGACACACGCGTGACAGTTTCTGTCATAAACTTCCTATCCTTTAATACTCTTCACAAACACCAAGTTCGAAATCAAGATTTAAACTGCAAAAGGATTACGAGTGTAATTTGGTAGGTTTTCAGTTTCCATTTAGGAGGAGACGGACATTTCAGGGTAAAGCAAGAGGAAATACTGTGGGCAATGTACCAGAATATGAGCAGCCTGGGGGCAGCAAACTCAGGGTGGAATATAACAGGCAGGAGTGTGTCGCTTCGAGCTTGGGTCCAAAAAAGTGCATTTGATGGCAGTCCATAAATCAGGATGGTAGAACTGCCAAAAACGTCAGGATGATCTTGTGCATGCCAGGTCGCATCCGACTCTGCAACCCTGTGGACTGCAGCCCACCAGACTCCTCTGTCCATGGGATTTCCCAGGCAAGAATACTGCAGTGGGTTACCATTTCCTCCTCCAGGGGATCTTACCGACCCAGGGATCGAACCTGAATCTCCTGCTTTGGGAGGCAGATTCTTTACCACTGAGCCACCTGGGAGCTATCAATATGACCTTAAACTATATGAAGAAATCAAGTGCCTAGAACAAGTGACTCAAGCTATACTTGGATCACTGGGTTCAATTTCAGGACAGACTAGAAAAGGGAAAAGGGTAAAACTGAACCATGCTTAGGGAGATATAATCATGACAATTTAAGAAACTGGCCACATATCCAATGAGGAAGGAAATGGCCTCAAGATAGAAAGGTTATCCAGCCAACAGTGGGGAGAAGGAGCCTCTGTTTGCTCTGTTCCTTCAGGTAGGTGTGGCAGCAGGGTGAGATGTGGGGTTGTCTGAAATGTCTGAGCCATCTGACAGTTTAGGAAGGAAGGCCCTGGGTAGTCTGGGTGCTAAGTGGAGAGGACCCCGACCTGTCCACAGAGAGAAGCATGATGGGAGCTCGAGCAACAGAGATGCCTCGGGTGTGGGGAGAGACCCTCCAGCCCAACTCTGATTCTAGGAGCCTTCTGATCAGTCATACTTTTAAAGAAAACTAGCACATACCTGGAATTAGAATCAATGGTAGTAATAATAGTTTCCTGAAACACAAGAAAAGGTAAGTTAAAGGGAACATCTGAATGTTCATTCAATTGACTATAACCTGCTTTAAAACAAGATCACAACAGTTTATTCAATTCATTAGTCTTATTCAATGCATTCTTCAAAAAAAAAAAAGTCTGAAGGGAAAATGACATCATAATCTTCACTAATATACCCAAACTCACCATTTTTTCCGAAGAAAAAAACTTTTAAGAAGGGTCTCTATTTAAATTTCTTACGAACATAACCTCGAAAATTTGCAAGAAAATGTTAAAAATTAATAGGCTACCTAATTCTGTACATGACAGACATTTAAATGCTTAATGTAGAAACTGAACACAGGTATCATTTATACATACAAAAAGTGTATCATTATCTTTAAGGAGACCAGTTTCATTCTTCAAAAGCAGTAATGAAATGTTCAATAAAACATCAGTTATTTCATCAAATCTCATAAAAGTAAAAGTGTACCCAGATTATATTTTTAAAGTGTCAACCAAAAAAAAAACAAAAGCAAAAAAAAGAAGTGGCATTTAAATTGTAATAGTCTGGACTACCTTTCCTAGTCTTCTTTAACTCTGGCAGGTTTTTTTTTTAGAAAAAACAAAAACTGGCGGCCTCGCAGGCTGACATCACACCATCACCCACCAAGAAATCCTCAGATGCCAGGGGCATTCACAGCTGCCTCCTGGTTTACCTTCCAACACCTTCTGAGAGAGGTTCTTCTTATCAATACCATGAAAATGAGCTGCAGATGGCTCGGGGAAGACACAATCTGCCCCAAACAAAGGGGTAACCAAGGCCAAGTAGGATGTAAGGTTTTTCGGGCTTGAAAAGTTGTTAAGAAGCACTCTTGAAGCTCCACACCAGCAAAGCGTTAGTGCCTCACAGGAAGGTAGATGGAAATAATGCAGCTGTAGTTTCCCAAGGCACAAGATAAAAAAGCATTAGCAAATGTTCAGTGATCTGCAGCAAGGCAATGCTATATACAGCAGAGCGCATTAAAGACATTCCCGTAAAAAGGCAGAAACCTTTCAGGGGAAAATCAAGCAAAGCAGTTATGACACCCACCAACCTGGAGACATGGCCTTTAAGATTCCTGACACAGGAGGAGGGAAAAACACAGTCATTCAAATAGAAAACTTCACAGTCATTATCTTTTGAAGCAACATTAAATCTCAGAGACTACAACAGTATTCATAACTACTGCAAGATTAGTTTTCACATTTTGTATAGGCAAATAAAATGAACAAGGATGACAAGAGGTAACTGGACAAGGTGAAAATATTTAGCTATTAGAGACATACAAAAGACATAATCAGTTCTGAAACAAATGCAATAGTCCATTTAAGGTGAAGTGTTATTGGCACACTAGAAAGCTAAGCCTGAAACAGTGAACAGAGGTTATTTTGTCACGCCCAGCACATGCACTGCACCAAAGGTGCTAACAGCTGTGCATGGAAACTCGCTGGCCTGCCCTCCTCCACCTTCATTGCTACCATGGGTGGAATGCACTACTAGGGTGTGGTCACTACCAGCAACAACGGAGGTCTTCTAGAGAGCTGCACTCTGCACTGTAAAAGACAAGACGCATTTTTTGATTGCTTATTATCTGTTAGATAATAACCCAGGGATGCTTCAGCGTTAAGACAAGTTTGAATCACCACTTAGCAATGGGCCCCAGTTGGGTTTTGGTATGGAACTGACAAATCTGCCAAGGAAGACGGGGTAAAGACTGCAGTCTTATTACAGGCTGTTCCTCCTGTTCCCACAGTGAACTTGAGGGGTTCAGCTTCAGGGAGGAAAAGGTGAGCAATGAAATCAACACGTGATAAGCTCTCATGCAAAGCTCATGTAAATCATTCATAAGTTCATTTGACTAAGCCCATTCCTTCACTGGAAGGCTTCCCTAAAAATACCGCTGATGGAGTGATGCCTTTTATGCAAAGATCAGAGCCTACCGAGGCCTGAGAGACTCACAAGCACTATGCCTTAAACGGGTGCTAGCAGTGGTTCCACAGTGTGTGACCTTGAACAAAGTCAAAGCTGGGAACAAGGCTGAGTTTCATTCTTTACACTGTCTCTGGTAGGTCCAGGAGCTCCCCTATGATACCTCGAGAATCAAATCAACTCACTTATGTAGCAAAGCTTTTAAGATGGCAACCACAGAAACTTATCAGTAGGTATTGCCATTACTGATATCCTCCATGTCAAATTGATAGATCTGGATTTGCTCACTTAAAACTGCATTGTCTCTGTATTTATTAACACAAATACCTTAACTTGGCAACTCAATCTGTTTCCCTCTCGTGGGTTCAAGCTAATACTCTTTGGTGCATCTTATTTCACAATTCAAACAGTTTAAGCAGGCAGCATTTCAAAAATTCAGACCACGGTGTATATTTATCAGCCTAGAAACAGATGGATAGTTATACAGACACAACAAAGAGCTCTCTTCTTCCAGTAAACTACAAGCACAAGAAAGATAAATCTAGGAAAGTGTCCAGTGTTTGCTTCTGGCCTCGAAAACCAGCAGGTTCCAGCCCCGCACTCCCCAGTTCTGCTCTGCAGCAAGCAAAGCCATGTATGTTCCAGAGGAGGAAAGAGTGTGTCTCTCGGGAGTAAAGCAATCGTGTGGGAGACCTTAGCTCTGACTGGTGCTTTCTGCTGGCAGGAATCGTGGTTCAGGACACGGTTGGATCTATATCAGTTCTAAGTTCGGGTGATGAGCCTTATCAAATCCTCATTTTACTATAGCTGAATAATATGTGCCAAGATAATATATTGAACACCTAACAGGAGAAATTACACTTCTTCCTTGACAGACTTTGAAGAAAAAGCAAAAGACTTCAAGCACCACAGAATTTCAGCAGTCCAAAAGGGAGCCTCAAAGAAGGTACTAGGTCATACAAATGAGCTGATCAGTTCAGAGAGAAGGGCGGGTGAACCTGGGCATAAAATGAACATTACTGGAATTATTTTCCTTTCCTAAGGAAAAATGCATCAAAAGTTATTTAATTAGCATTAAATTCAACCAATAAATATTTATTGAACACCTACTATGTCCCAGAGATGTGGAGATGAAGAAGACATTGACAGACACTGTAAAGGTTTAAGTATGAAGACTCTACTGAGATTTTAAGTTCTCTGAAAAGAAGACTTTTGTCAAATGTTTCAGTTCAGAAGCACAATGCTACTTATGTAAATAAAAAGTAGAAGTAGCCCTTCAAAAGTCAACTGCTGATAATGATGATGGAAATGTTATTTTAAGTATTGACAATCTTATGAGGAGAACATAAAGCTATCCTAATAAAATATACTGATGGATCTAAACAGACAAAAAATTTTGCTGAGCCCACAGGGTACATATTCACCTAACTTAGAAAGACCTGTGCTGGTCTCAGGTAAGTAAATGACCTTTGCCCTCCAGTTTGACAGGTATGAAATACAGCGAAGATAATGTAGCCACCGAGATACTAGAGATGGTCACACGTACCGAAGGCTTGGTTATCTTTGATCTGTCATCCTGCAATAAAAAAAAATAAAGCCCATTATGAAAGGAAAAACAGCTACGAAACTACCATTTCTGAAGTGTTCACTATTACTGACATTTAAAAAACTGCTATTCAATAATTAGCATTTTAGGTTCTACCCAAGTTTTTAAATACCCAGTTTGATCCATCCGACTGCAACAATTTAAAGTGCTGAGACATATTGTGATCTAGAGTTCCCAAAATTTAAAATCGCATTTGTGATAGTCATATTTATATGCTGATCTGTATATACATTTATTAGACTCAGATTCTGATCTGTAATTCAGGGAGCAGCTGAGATTTAATTAGATTTTTCCTTTCTGTCCTCTGAAACTCCCTTTCAGGTGTGTGTATATACATGTATGGGTATGCAATCTGTGAGGTATACTCAGTGAATTCCTGTAGTCTCTCAACTGTAGGGTCATAATCTACTCAAACTCCATCTAAAATAAAGTGCATTAAAAGGGTGATTGGCTCAGTGGTAAAGAACCCACCTGCCAATGCAGGAGATGAAGATTTGATCCCTGGGTTGGGAAGACACCCTGGGAAGGAAATTACAGCCCGCTCCAGTATTCCTGCCTGGAAATCCCATGGACAGAGGAGCCTGGCGGGCTGCAAGTCCACAGGGTCGCAAAGGGTTGGACATCACTTAGCAACTCAACAACAAAGGCTGATCACAGGTGAGGCAAACACGCAGGTGAGACTTCAAGCACCACAGAATTTCAGCAGTCCAAAAGGGAGACTGAAAACTCACCTGCTCTAACCCCAGAAGCTTTGGAAGAGAAAGAATAAGGACAGGAGGGAACATTTAAAGGGCAGGCCTCTTCGATTACCATAAAACTACATCACTTTGGTAAAATATGAAGATAAAGATGAAAACACGTGGATGAATAAACTTTCCTGGGAAATGAAGCTGCCTTTTTCCAAGTACCATCTCCTACCACCCAAACCCCACCTCCCCACTCAATGGAAACCTCTCTAAGACAGCTCCAGGCCCTCCCCAGAGAGCCCGGTTCAACCCTCCTTCGACAGCAGCCATTACAAGAAGCAGCAACCAGACACAACACACATTCTCACGGGGTGTTTTTATAGGGTTTCTCGGTGTGCTCACTGGGGTCGAGGCTTTTTGCTATGTTATTTCCTCGTTAGGGCCCACTTCTAGCAGCACCTCCACCCCTTCAGGTACACCACTGGTACAGTGTCCAGAGATGGGGGAGGAGACAGGCAGGCACAGGCTCAGAGGGGAGATCCATGCCCTCTCGGAGGTGCGGGGTCCCCGCCTGCCTGTTCCACACTCCAGGTCTGCACATCTCCAAAGTTCCTGGCAACGCTGGTTGATGGATGAGCGCAGTCACACGTGCACATTTCAAAGTGCTGCACAGGGCCTCAACTCCTACTACACCCCTGGGTTTATAGAAAATTGAAATAAGCCTCTGTTTTCCCAAAGTCAGTCCATGGACCAGCACCAAGGGAGATGTTCTCAAAGGTCTCAGGTAGAGTGAGAAGGATGAGGACTGTGTGTGGGTTTTACAGAAGGCAGGGTTTATTCATTTAACAGCGGATCTTTTAAAAAATTTCTAAATCACATTTTAGAATTAAAATATCCTCAAACTAACAAAAGTAGAAAGGAGTTTCTTTTTATATATTTATTTTTCAA
>SJYQ01014204.1:65038-84437 GCA_006410935.1 Redunca redunca
GTCCCCCCACACATGGCCCCAGCCTCTCCCTGTCCCCGCCACACCGTGGTCCCCAGCCCCTGCCTGCATTTTCCTGCACAGCACTTCGTAACCCTCATGTTCTATTTTATCAATCACTTGCAGGATCCAGGAGGATGGAGGCTTTTGTCTGCCTCCTTCATCGCTGTTGCCCATACCTAGTTCAGTGCCTGACACCTGGCAGATACATGCAAATACCTGTAATTTTGAAGGAAAGCAATATGCACAGCTGATTACACACTGGTCTTAGAACTAGTATATACAACCGGCTAAGTGACAACTTTCCCATTGCAGCTATTCTCGTTCACACCCCTTTCCTTTTCCTGAACTATACAATAGTTCATACCATTCAGAAAACACATAATTTCATATTCAGTTACTGTTTAATTCATTAAAAAAATTTTTTTTGGAGGATAATTGCTTTACAATGCTGTGCTGGTCTCTGCCATACAACATTGTCCCCTCCCTCTAGAACCTCCACTCCATGCCCTATCCCATCCCACCCCTCCAGATCATCCCAGGGCCGCGGGTTGAGCCCTGTGTTGCACAGCAACTTCCCACCAGCTGTCTAGTTCACACACACCCATGTGTGTCTCCACGCAACCCTCTCAACGTGTCCACCCTCTCCTTCCCCCGCTGTGTCCACAGGTCTGCTCTCTTTATTTGTGTCTCTATTCCTGCCCTGCCAATAGGTTCATCATTTAATCAAAACATTTATGACTACTATGTGCAAAGCATTGTGTGGGACACCAAAAGTACACGAAAAATCGATATGATTGGATTCTGAAAAAGCATACAATGAATTTGAGGCTGAAGGAAAAAAAAAACAGGAAAGACTTTGGCCTTCACTGACAAAGCCTCAGAGTTCTGACTATCCCTGAGTGACCCAAGCAACCCGACGGGGCCTAAGCACGCAGTAACAAGTATCACTGCTGAAGCAAGAGGCTAACCCCTTTCCCCGAGAGGCGGGAGTGAACAGGCACCTCGCTACCGCCAGCGCTCCCCCAGCTGCCTTCATTCATGTCACAGAGCAGCGTGCTAATTCTCAGCTGACTTCTGATGCCGCGTCTTTTGTTACAACTGTGATAAAAGCTCCGTTTTCGTGTGAGTGACAGATGGCTTTTTAAAGTCACATTTGGTGAAGAAAAAATCAAGAAGTACAGTACAGCAGGGCTTCCCTGGTGGCTCAGCGGTAAAGAATCTGCCTGCAGTGCAGGAGACCTGGGTTCGATCCCTGGGCCGGGAAGATCCTCTGGAGAGGAGAACTGCTACCTACTCCGGTATTCTTGCCTGGAGAATCCCATGGACAGAGGAGCCTGGCAGGCTACAGTTCATGGGGTCACAAGGGTCGGATACGACTTAGCGACTAAACCAACCAGGGCTTCTCTGGTGGCTCAGACGGTAAACAATCTGCCTGCAATGCAGGAGACCAGGGTTCGATCCCTATGTTAGGAAGAGCCCCTGGAGTGGGACATGGCAGCCCACTCCAGTGCTCTTGCCTGGAGAACCCCATGGACAGAGGTGCCTGGTGGGCTACAGTCCATGGGGTCACAAAGAGTCAGACATGACTGAGTGACTGAGCGCAAACTTAAGTAGACACTTTTTGTCTATTAGCTATCATATCAGAAAGTGTAGCTGCAGACAGTGCAAATATTTTTCAAGAGACAGGGACAGCCTAGGTGGAAACTGAAAAGGATTTCATTTGCAGTGAAAGATATGAGCCCTTACTCATCGTGTGTGTGTGTGTGTGTGTGTGTGTGTGTATGAGAGAGAGTAAAGATGAGCTCCGTATGTCAAGAAGGGTGCTCCTCTGCATGGCGATGATAAAAGAAGCGATGGCATAAGGGGCGCCCACAGCCATGGCAGCGCCTGGTTTCAAGGTGGGGAGGCTCATAGTTAAGGGTTGCTGGATAGAGGAGGAGCTCAACACAAACCAAACTGTCTTGGAAGAAAAAGCTTCTGTCAACGGACTCATTCAAAGAGAGGCCACCGCAAAAGCTGAAGACGACCACGGACCAAACCACTCTTCTTCTCTGTGGCAGGTTTCAGGATCAAGAATGACCTGTTTGACCATTGTACCAACCTTGGGCAAGGTCAGAGTAGGAAGTTCTTATCTGTATGATGATAGTGTAATAAAAACTGCCATCTCATACAGAACTTTGGTTTGTATTAATTTAACAAATGTTTTATGGATTTTAGCCTCCCACTTATAATCACTAAAGGTTGGAAGTGGTCTCTTAGGCTTTTCAGTTACACTTTACCTAATAATATAGTTGTAACTGTACTTTTGAATTTGAGGATGTATCAAAGTCAAGGGTTTGCCAAATGTTCAAAAATGAGAGGAATGCAAATAAGGCAGAAAACAAAAAGTGTTAAATGAATATCAAGGAAACAACATTTCATTCCAGTTGGAGGACAGGTGACAAAGGAACCCTCAATATGTTAATATGACAGATGGCCAACAGAAAGGAGAGGTCACCCTTCCCCATGACCTGGTCACCTGAATTAATGACCCTGGCAGAGTCTATATAGTACTCAATGATCTAAAAGGGGTATCCCTTGATTTCTAAAGAATGAACTCAAAAAGGAAGAAAATACTATGAACTTAGTAAACTTTTCTTCACTGGGCTCCAAATATCCATAATGAATTAAGCTCTATTTATAGTCCTTTGCACAATGTATGCAGGTCAGGAAGCAGCAGTTAGAACTGGACATGGAACAACAGACTGGTTCCAAATAGGAAACAGAGTAGGTCAAGGCTATATATTGTCACCCTGCTTATTTAACTTCTATGCAGAGTACATCATGAGAAATGCTGGACTGGAAGAAACAGAGGCTGGAATCCAGATTGCCGGGAGAAATATCAATAACCTCAAATATGCAAATGACACCACCCTTATGGCAGAAACCAAAGAGGAACTAAAAAGCCTCTTGATGAAAGTGAAAGAGGAGAGTGAAAAAGTTGGCTTAAAGCTCAACATTCAGAAAACGAAGATCATGGCATCCAGTCCCATCACTTCATGGGAAATAGATGGGGAAACAGTGGAAACAGTATCAGATTTTATTTTTGGGGGCTCCAAAATCACTGCAGATGGTGACTGCAGCCATGAAATTAAAGGACGCTTACTCCTTGGAAAAAAAGTTATGACCAACCTAGATAGCATATTCAAAAGCAGAGACATTACTTTGCTGACTAAGGTCCGTCTAGTCAAGGCTATGGTTTTTCCAGTAGTCATGTATGGATGTGAGAGTTGGACTGTGAAGAAGGCTCAGCGCCGAAGAATTGATGCTTTTGAACTGTGGTGTTGGAGAAGACTCTTGAGAGTCCCTTGGACTGCAAGGAGATCGAACCAGTCCATTCTGAAGGAGATCAGCCCTGAGATTTCTTTGGAAGGAGTGATGCTAAAGCTGAAACTCCAGTACTTTGGCCACCTCATGTGAAGAGTTGACTCATTGGAAAAGACTCTTGATGCTGGGAGGGATTTGGGGCAGGAGGAGAAGGGGATGACAGAGGATGAGATGGCTGGATGGCATCACGGACTCAATGGACGTGAGTCTTGGTGAACTCTGGGAGTTGGTGATGGACAGGAAGGCCTGGCGTGCTGCGATTCATGGGGTCGCAAAGAGTCGGACACGACTGAGCGACTGAACTGAACTGAACTGAACAGAAACAAGCTCAGATTCTCACTTCTTTTTTTTTTAATTTAAATATAGCTGATTTACAATGTTGTCCTACTTTAGAGTCTCACTTCACCTTTAATTAACAGTGCCACACCAGTGTTTTCAGGTAAACACCACTGAGTTACCCAAACACTTAAACCAGATGACCAGCATGCTACCCTTCGCTTACAAAGCCAGACTAGCAACAATCCCATGCACCCTACCTCCTTCCAAATCCTTCCACTGGTAAGAATTTGTTTGATCTGAAAAAAGTGCTCAGTGCAGGTGGAGCGCAAGTGTTCACGGGACTGCTTCTCTTAGGAGCGATAGCAAGGCTATCAGGTTAAGTCCACACTGACAGAAATGACATGACCAGCTTCATTCACAACCAAGGTTCCAAGAATCTCAGCAAGAAGACACGTGGCCTGGTTAAAGCTGCAGAACTCCATGGCTTATCCCGAGTATGTGATCAGGTCGTGTGCGCTTTGCCCACAGGCTGTACAGCCCACTGTAGCCCATCAGGATCCTCTCTCCATGGGATTTCCCAGGCAAGAATACTGGAGTGGGTAACCATTTCCTTTCTTCCTTACCCAGGCATCAAACCCACCTCTCCTGTGTCTCCTGCATTGGCAGGTGGGTTCTTTACCCAATGAGCCATCAGGGAGCCCACCATCCTCGGCCTCACCAACTAAGGAAGGCTACAAAGACAGACCTGCTTCTATCTCAGGGCTCCGCCTGGCTGCGAGGTTTTCCCAGTAAAAAAAAAAAGCTCCACAGGGTATGTGGACTCACGCTGCAATACCAGTTGGGTCAAAGTCTTCCCATTTCAGGACTTGCTTAACTGAGCACAAACAAACACAACAGCAGCAGAACCCTTTCCATGTCAATGTAATGTTACGTGGATCCACCAGTTCCGCAGTTTAAACAGGACCTTTCAATCCAAACACTTAACTCTGCCAGAAAAGGTGGCACAAACAGACCATCTATAAACAATGACTAGGCAAAAAAAAAAAAAAAAATTTATTTAAAGAGATTATCTTCCACAGTTAAGCCAAAAATGAAAACAATCATTTGGAGTGCAATCAATTTATATAAGATTTCAAAAAAAAATAAATAAATAACAAGATACCTGAATGTTCCCTATCATTTCTAGACGTTGTTTTTCTGAGAAGGCAGAGGGCGATGGCCTTCAAGCTGGTGGGACCCTCAGACCTCTGTGCAGCTCTGCTCCCCGGGGACTGGGGAGGGAGCCGGCCCTCGGGTCCGCACTGCCCCAGTCCTCTGTGCAGCTTCTCACTGCAAAGCCCCAGGCCAGAGGTTCACAGAGATCATTTGAATTCAGTCAGTTCAGTTCAGTCGCTCAGTCATGTCTGACTCTTCGCGACCCCATGAACTGCAGCACACCAGGCCTCTCTGTCCGTCACCAACTCCCAGAGTTTACCCAAACCCATGTCCATCGAGTTGGTGATATCATCCAGCCATCTCATCCTCTGTCGTCCCCTTCTCCTCCTGTCCTCAATCTTTCCCAGCATCAGGGGCTTTTCAAATGAGTCAGCTCTTCACATGAGGTGGCCAAAGTATTGCAGTTTCAGCTTCAGCATCAGTCCTTCCAATGAATATTCAGGACTGATCTCCTTGCAGTCCAAGGGACTCTCAAGAGTCTTCTACAATATCACAGTTCAGAAGCTTCAATTCTTCGGCGCTCAGCTTTCTTTATGGTCCAAAGGTCACATCCATCCATGACCACTGGAAAAACCATAGCCTTGACTAGACAGACCTTTGTTAGCAAAGTAATGTCTCTGCTTTTTAATATGCTGTCTAGGTTGGTCACAGCTTTTCTTCCAAGGAGTAATTCTCCTAATTTCACTCTGAAGATGAGAGATGAAATGTAATACAAACCCATCTTTGCATTCACCCGGCTGGCTTATGAGATGTGCCTGCTCACTCAAACATCTGCCAAGTGCCACGCCAGGCTCTGTCGTTTCCAAGGTGGGTAAGTCACAGCCCCTGCCCTCAGGGAGTCACACCGCAGTGACGTGCAGACAAGGGAAAGCTAAACAGCATAAGCACCAGGGGCCAAGCCAGGACACAGGGAGGGAGGGCTGAGCGCTCCTATACCTGAGGCGAGAAGCGGGCCCCTGGGGGTCACCTGTACTCTGGAGAGGACAGTTCTCTGGTGGTTTGCCAAGGGGAAATGGGTGGGGGATGGTCCATGAAAAGAAAACGGAGAACACAAAGGCCCAGAGAGAGACACAGCGGCACTTGGAAGAACTGCAGGTACTGTAAGTAACTGGATTCTGAATAAAGACACCCTTCGTGACAACCTTCTCATTTGCTTTTGTTATTGGATGGGGGGGGGGGGGGGGGTGCAGGCAATTAGAAAGGAACTCAAGCACGTCACCTCCCAATCACTTTATAAGTAACACTTTCCCAAGTCCCTCACCTCCCAATCACTTTATAAGTAACACTTTCCCAAGTCCCTCGTCAAAACGTTAAGTCAGACCCTCCCGCGGTCCCGTTTGTCCACAAGCCCCGGCACTGTGGCTGTGGTTTGGTCTTCAGCTGTCTCAGCCCCTAAGCCCAGGCAGGCAGCACGTGCTAAGGAAGGACGCCTGGGCTGGAAGCAGAGGAAGCTGGATTCAAGGTCCAGCCCCACCACGTCTTGGGAGAGTGACCCAGGAAAGTACCAGCTCTTCCTGAACTGCCTTTTCTCCATTATGAAATGCCTCTCCCACTTAAACTTCAGAGATTAAATGACGTAACCAGCAGAACACCTGGCTTGTAAGAGGCGTCCCAGTAACATCAGCTTAGTTCCATTTCTTCACCACGCCATTCAGTGCTGCCAGAAAGAGCCTTGCACAGACCTCACACAGCACCCGGACCCTGCAAACTTAAATTCAGCAACAAACCCCAAACCCCAAGAAGCCCCTTCTTTCCATCCTGCCCTTCAAGAGATTTCCACAGAATAATTAACTGACTTAATCGACTGAGCCACAAAACCAATGACGAGAGTTCACAGAAACAACGTATCTTAAGGACAAAGAACACTTCCTGCGTGAAACAATTCTTAAAGGTCAGCAGGATGAGGAGAGATAAGCAATGCAGCTGTGAGCTGCAAATATAATGCTATTAGTTTCTCTCCTCTAAAAAATAAAAAGAAAGCAAAATCATTCATGGTTACTTTTAGCACTGAGACAGTAAATGTGTGGCTCCAAATTTACCATGAATCAGAGTTAACGTGGCATTTAGTCAGTGTGCCTCGACCGATATTTTTAATTCTACCATCACTAAACATGTCTCAGTAGGTAATATAAGTGAGTTCACTGGAGACACAGAAACTCCTTTGGCCCCTGAAGGGAACATTAAGTCCCTGATGGAGAGGTCATGATCTTGGATGGGGCAGGGACACGTCTGCCTCTGAGGGACAAGAGCAGGGGACACTGAGACCCGGAGAGGAGCTGAAACACACACCACATGCTGCGTGAGCGGACTCAACCCAGCGTTCCTCGTAAGAACAAGCAAAGCCACTGAGGCTGAGAGCCCAGCGGCAGATGGGTCACGATCTAGAAGGAGCTGTTCCTCTGTCTCCTCTGGGATCCACCTGGGATCCACCTGTAATCCACGGAATCCACAGAATCCATCCAGGGCCAGAAGATGAGAGGATGGCACAGGCGACAGCTGAGACCCAAGGCGGACAGAGAGGGGGCCTGAGGGTGGAACCAGTCCTCAACTCCAGACCCTCAGGCCAGACCTTGCTTTTACACCTATCGTAAAAAAATTTTTAAAAAATGGCTACTGCAAGCAACTCAAGGTAGGAGAGAAATAAAACAAGCTGTCAGGAAATTATCCAAGCTAGAACAACAGCCATTCTGCATTGATTTTCTAATATTTTTCACTTATAAACTTGTACTTATTCATTCAATAAATATTTATTGTGCCAGCATTGTTTCAGTTGCTAGGATATAACCAGGGAATAAAGCAGAAAGAAACTCCTGCACTCACGAGTATACATTCCAGTGGAGGGAGACAGATAAGCCACAAACATGATAGGTAAATTATACAACATGTTAGAAGGTGATAGGGAAACAGAGAAACCAGAGCAGGGTGGTGGGGTCAGGAACGCAGGGGGCTGGGGAGATGGCCGGTGGGAAACGGGGGTCAGGAGAGGCCTCGCAGAGCAGGTGGAGGAGGAAGCCTGCTGGGATCTAGGGGATAACCTTCCATATGGGGGAGGGGTGCCAACAAAAGAGCAAGGGCATCAACATGTGTGACGCAGGATGCGCCGGCAGCCAGAGAGGGTGAGACGCCAGAGGCAGAACCAGGTGCAACTGCGAGCCAAGTGACGCAGGGCCTGGAGACGCCTTGGTGGTGGTTTATTCACTCAGTCCTGTCTGACTCTTCGAGACTCCATGGACTGTAGCCCACCAGGCTCCTCTGTGCATGGGATTTCCCAGGCAAGAATCCTGGAGTGCGTTGCCATTTCCTTCTCCAGGGGACCCTCCCAGCCCAGGGATCGAACCCGCATCTCTTTCGTCTCCTGCAGCAGCAGGTGGATTCTATAGCACTGAGCCACTGGGTGCTTTGTTCCCTTTTTATTGCTGAGTGCTATTCCCTCCACGTGTCAACCGGTCTAACCAGGAACCCACCGAGGAACATGTGAGCTGTTTCCAGTTTGGGGTATTCCCTCCACAATCTACCAGTCTAATCAGGAACCCAATGAGGATCATGTGAGCTGTTTCCAGTTTGGGGCTTTACAAGTAAAGCTGCCAGCCCAACAGCCATTCTGTATCTATTGTCTGACATTGTTTATACTGATTGACTTTTAATTATTTGCTCAATTAATCAGTGTCGAGGCCCCTTTCTGTGCCAGCATTGTTCTAGTTGCTGGGATCTGCATATAGGCTTTTATGTGGATATAAGTTTTCCTTTCTCTAGGACTAATGTCAAGGAGGGCTACTGCTGAGTCACACAGTAAGTCTACATTTAGCATAGATTTTAAAATGTGTACACTGATTCCAATGTGTCTGTAGCACTCTGTATTCTCACCAGCAAATGCAAGACCAGTTTAGGATTTCCATGTCCTCACCAGCATCTGGGTTACCTGGAGTTTCTTTGTTTACTGTAGCCAATCTAACAGGTATGCTGTAGTAGCTGTGGTTTTAATTTGCATTTCCCTAACAGCCACTGACGGAGAAGGCAATGGCACCCCACTCCAGTACTCTTGCCTGGAAAATCCCATGGCTGGAGGAGCTTGGTGGGCAGCCATCTATGGGGTCGCAGAGAGTCGCACACGACTGAGTGACTTCACTTTCACTTTCATGCATTGGAGAAGGAAATGACAACCCACTCCAGTGTTCTTGCCTGGAGAATCCCAGGGACGGCAGAGACTGGTGGGCAGCCATCTATGGGGTCGCAGAGAGTCGGACACAACTGAAGCGACTTAGCAGCAGCAGCAGCAGCAACAACAGCCAGTGATGCTGGACATCTTTTCACGTTCACATTCTCCATTCATATGTCTTCTTGGAGGAAATGTCTGTTCAAGTCTTTTTCGCCATTCTATTTGGATTATTTGTTTCCTTATTGTTGAGGTTAGAAAATTCTTTATATATTCTAAATATATCTTCTGTCAGTTATGAGATTAGAAAAAGATTTCTCCTGGTCAACGCCTCTGTCATTTCATTCTCTTAACAGTGTCTTTTAAAGAACAGAAGTTTTTCATTTTTATGAAGTCCAATTTATCCACTTTTTCTTTTATGGATCATGCATTTCTGTTATGTCTAAGAACTCTTTGCCTAATTGTAAGTCTCTTGAAAGTTTTAAAAATTTTATATTTAGATCTATGATCTACCTGGGGTTAATTTTTGTACAAAGTGTGATGTTTGGGTCAAGATGTATATTCTTGACTACTGATGTCCAATTGTTCCAGCACCATTTGTTAAAACGGCTGTCCTTCCTGCATCAGATTGCTTTTGCATTTCTGTCAAAAGTCAGAAGCATCTGTGTGCACCTATTTCTGGTTTCTTTACTCTGTTCCACTGATCTGTGTACATGTCTCTCTGGCCAGCACCACACTTTTTTGATTATTGCAGCTATATCCAAAGTTGTAAACTGAGTGGTGTAATTAGCCCCTGAAGATGTTTAAACAGGAAAGGGACATGATCTGATGTCTTTAAATAGTACTTGACTATAAGACAGTAAAAGTCAGGGGCAAAGGCCACCAAGCAGGAGGTGATGGTGCTCAGAGCAGGAAGACAGCACAGGGGAGAAGACAGACCAGTGAGATCTGACTTCATTATAAAAGCTGAGCCCACAGAATGTTCCAGGGAAGCGGTGTGGGTGTGAGAGAGACAAAAGGCTCAGACAGGATGCAAACAGATGTGCCTGTCATCACTGAGACAGGGAAGGTGGCAGTGAAGGACACCGTGAAAGGGAAGGTCAGCTCAGTCTTTAACACGCTGGGTCTGAGAAGTGTGTCAGAGATCCGAGTGCAGACGTGAACTGGGTTTCAGATGCAAGAATCCAGAGTGTAGGAGGGAGGGAGGTCTCTGTAACCTGGAGGTAGAAATCCAGGAGCTGTCAGCATAGCTGAAGTCGTAACCCTGGCTGAGTCAGCCGAGGCAAAGTGGAAAACACAGAGCCCAGGACTCTCTGACACCGCAGGCTGAGGCAGGAAATCCCCGTGCTGGGAAGAGACACTGGGCAGCGACCTGCAGGGCGTGACGAAGGTGGGCGCACCAGGCAGAGGGAAGCCGCGCAAAGTCTCTGGGCAGAAACAAGCCCCGCTTGTTAGGGACACAGAAAGGCGCAGAGGGTGAGGTGGTATAATGCAACAGCTGAGGTCCCTGCACCAGGAGAGGGGCGGCACCTTATTCTACACGCACCACGAAGAGAAACGTCAGTCTGCTTCCAGAAAATGAAGCTCTTTATGTCTTTCCAGAAATTACATCCTTTCATATAATAACAACCTAATAATTACCTGAACTGAAAACTCATAAAGCAACAACCAATGTGATGAAAGTGAAAGTGTGAAAGTGTTAGTCACTCAGTCGTGTCTGACTCTTTGCGACCGTATGGACTGCAGCTCACCAGGCTCCTCAGTCCATGGAATTCTGCAGGCAAGAATACTGGAGTGGGCGGCCAGTCCCTTCTCCAGGGGATCTTCCTGACCCAGGGATTGAACCTGGGTCTCGCGCACTGCAGGCAGATTCTTTACCGACTGAGCCACCAGGGTTGCAGGACACGTGCTCTGAAAGGGAAGACAGTCTAAGAATAGAGTCCTAAGAAAGGAGGATGAAGACAGGAAACGGCATGAAGGAAGGAGGGAGAGGCCTGCCCGAGGCCCCCAGGAGCCACGTGTGTGTGTTGGGGGGGAGCTGGCGGTCAAGGAAACACGGCACCACCCAGAGCGCAGAGGATCAGCAAGGGGGTGGCAGGGGCGGGCAGGGTGTCCACTGAACCCACAAGAAGGGCTTTATCAGAGCAGAAGCCGCATCCGATTTCCATGCAGGACAAGCCCTTCCAGGCCAGTTATTTAAGAGGGCCTCCAGAGAACAATAATAAGCCTCTGCACCCGTGCCCAACAATCTCCTTCCTGACTGAAATAATATGGCTTCTTAAGATCATCCTGAAGTCATCCGTGTTAGGAACAAATCCTAACATGAGGAGTCATCCTTGAAGACTCCCCCAGAATCTACTAAAAAACTCCCCTGAGGAAACCTGAATGGCTGGTTTCGCCACCTTCTAGAAGGCGACAGGGTAAAATGACAGCAGGGGTGGAGAGAAAAACACATTTTTGCCTTTTGACTTACAAAGGTTTTCTTTTTATTCTTTCACAACTTTCCTTCACTTTCTCCCTGCTTCCTACGGAGAACGCCGGGATGGCGGTTGCTGCGGAGGAAATCTCAAGCAAACAACAGCGACTGTGTACCAACTGGATGGCTGTTTTCCTTTAAAGCTGTACTAGTTACCTTAGTCCTCACACCCTCATCACAGAATTAGCAAAATCACTGGAGTCCTAGGCCCAGATTTAAACCCTGGCTAGATCGTCACTGGTGGAATGTCTTGAGCAGGTTACTGAACATTCCAAGCCACTTTTTTCTATCCTTTAAAAAGGTGAATACCACCACCACCACCACCCTGCTTTAAAAACGTGAATGCCATGACCACCACCACCAACAACCTGAAAGGAAGGTTTCAAGGAGTAAAAGTATCAGCGTGAAGGAGAGGTGTACACACAGAGCATTCAGAGTTCTATCAAGCACACACTGAGGGTCAGCCAACGTTTGGGAAGTGTCCACTCTGCCACTGTCAACCCACTGAGGACTAGCATGACTTAACACTTTCTGAAAGCTGGCTGATCTGTTTGGTGTCCTGGCCAGTTTGTGACAGAGTTGCATGAAGCTCAATGAACAGCCTGCCCGTGGTTAGCAAGAGCAGGCCCTCGAAAAAGCAGGTTGACACTGACAAGCCAGGGCCTTCGCCACAGAAGGGCCACCGGCTGCCGGCCTGCACGCCAGGCACAGGGACACCTGACGCCTTAGGTGGTTAGGCCGCCCACTCCCTGAACCACGCAGCTTCCAGATCCCCCCAGCGTCAGCACAGGCCACCTTCTCCCTGCCCAGCATGGACTGAGCCTCACCTCTCCAACTCACCCTCCTGGTCCCCGCTCACGACTCCATGCAGGACGCAAGCAGCCCACAAATAAACACAGGGAAGCAAATGTTTCCAAGAAAACCGACTTCAAAACTGTGGCTTTGAGCCGCTGCTTCTTAAATCCTGAGCTAGTCTGCTGTTACCTCAGGCCAATACTTTGCTCCAATACTTTGGCCACCTGATGTGAAGAGCTGACTCGCTGGAAAAGACCCTGGTGCTGGGGAAGACTAAAGGCACAAAGAAAAGGCGGCGACAGAGGATGAGATGGTTAGATGGCATCACTGATTCAACGGACATGAGTTTGAGCAAACTCTGGGAGATGGTGAATAACAGGGAAGGTTGGTGTGCTGCAGTCCACGGCGTCCCTAAGAGTCGGACACGACTGAGTGGCTGAACGACATACTTCTAGTGAATATTTGTATTTTGAACCATTTCTATTTACTGACGAACACTGCAATTTCTGTATATGTGCTGCTGAAGCAAGCACATCATTGTAAATTCTGAGATGTGCTCCTACGAAGTAAATATTGGTCCTACCGCAGAACAAAAAGTAATTATGACACTTATTTCATAAGAAAACTTTAAGTGAAATATTAACATACTTTTCCAAGTGTTTTCACACACATTCTTCTTCCAGTGTTCACAAATCTGAAGTACAGGCAGGTGCAGGATATTCCCCACGGAGGAATGAAGAAAATGATTTAAAGTATTTACCTGCCTTGCCTGAGGTCACCTCAAAAATAATACTAGGACTAGATCCGGCTTTCCTCACCTGCAACCCCTCGCAATACCTTCCCATGAATGTCTAATGCGACTGGGGCTGTTCTGACTTCATGATAATAACGGGTACTTACTGGCTATCTTCTGTAGCTTTTGAGGACTTTTAATAGACATCTGTACTAAGTAGAAATGAGCATTATTTACTCTTTGACTTATCTAAACTGGCTGGCATAATCTGTTTTCCCTTAGTCAGAACTTCTATCCATCTTAAAGATAAACAAAAACCAGAAGTCAACAATGTTAAGTGTTTCTTTTTTTTTTTTCCTATTGTTTCAAAACAAAGTAGCCTCACAAGCACTCTTGGGCCCTCTTCTCAAAAGCACCAGAAAGTTCCACAGACACAAGCAGAAACTATACAGGAGGCCCTGCCCTCAGGCTCACACCACCATGTGAGCTGAGGCTCTGATGCCCGTTTACCAAGAAGCCTACACTACCCTTACTACCAGGGCTCCCTTTATATTTTCCTCCTATGGATTTCACATTTTCTGAGTTCTATTTACTAAACTACACATGCTGAATAATAATAACCTTTCTGTTTCATACTCAAAGACATATTTGCAACTGTAGCTTTTTAATAGTATAAGATTCAGAGTATTATCAAACTTCCTTGAAAAAAGGCAAAGGCCTTTCGGATTTTAGTATTAAATATGACAGTCCTACCAAGGGTAAAGACGTAGGGTCTTTTGTGTTTTTCAAAATTAAAGACACTGAGTTGTAAGCACCCACATCCACACTCTGTTCCTGGACCCCCCAGGCTTGGAACCATTTGTCTCTGCAAAGTGGGTAGCCGTATTCGAGGAAAACCACAGAAAGTAAGTCCTTAAAACAAAACCTGCTATAAAGAACACTGCCTAAGACTCCAAAAGCAGAAGTGAGTCAGGGGCCAATAGCTCCGTGAGGCAGAAAGCTGTGAAAGAACATCTAAGGTGCAGAAACAGAGCACCAGAGCCCCAAGCTCACCAGAAAACATTCTGTAGAAACATTTCCATTTTGATCACGTAAAGGAAGGAGGGGCGACTTGACACTAAGCATTATGCTTCTTAATATTTTTCAAGATGTCTGTTTTACAAACGAAACATGTAATGACTTGAACTGAAAGCAATATTACTGAAATCTATTAAGTCATACTTTCTTCTCCTATTCTGCAGTACTGGTAAAACCTGGATAAATGCTATTGCCTCAGTTGCAGAAAGGGAAAAGCAAATCATTTCTCTCCCTGGCCCCAAAGTTCTATAATCATTAACCTCGCTAGCAACACAATCAGAAATGACAAGTCTCAACTTCACAAATATGAATTCAAAAACTAGAAATCAGAATTGAAAGAACTCAAACCATGTTTTTTCAAAATACATGGGCAACGAGGCTCATAATGTGGTAGCCAGTGTCAGATAGTAACTAAACACCTGCTGCTACTCAGACTGCCAGCAAACGAGAGCCAGTCCTCCCTCTCAGGCGTCTCCTTTTCTCTGGAAAACAAAACAGCTGTATAAGACTATTATTCCAGGAGATGGAGCTCAATGCACAACTTAGAAGCTTCACTGGTATTCCTGACCAGAGGGTATAACTTTCATAACACTCTTTTGTTTCAATTCAACGTCATGTGCCAAATTTACACCTTCACCTACAATCTCATATTCTCACTCAGCTACATACGATGCTACAGAAGCCACGCCCATCCGTGACTTGTGCAGGAACAGGGCTTTGCATTTACTGTGCAGACCACATGCTTGCCGTCGTGCTGTTTGTTTAACCAGCATTATTTTTTTTTAATTCTTATCTTAACCCTTAGAAGTTGGTACCATTGTCACCTGCTGTTTTTTGTTAAATAAGGCACATGAGGTACAGAGAGCACAGGCACAGACTAGGACTCCCTTCCATACATCGCAGTACATACTTTCTCAACTTNGGCTGTGGTCCTAGTGTGATTAGATTGACTAGTTTTCTGTGAGTATGGTTTCAGTGTGCCTGCCCTCTGATGCCCTCTTGCAACACCTACCATCTTACTTGGGTTTCTCTTATGTTGGGCGTGGGGTATCTCTTCACAGCTGCTCCAGCAAATCGCAGCCACTGCTCCTTACCTTGTATGAGGGTATAGTATTGAGTACACATACCGTAAAAACATCTATATGACAAAAAAGTATCAGACTCATATTTTAAAAAAATACAGACTGAAAAATGCATATTAACACATACAACAGAAAAGAGGAGAATTTCCTTAGTACACAAAGAGCTCATAAAAACTAATAACTTGATAGAATAACTCTTTGCAACCCCATGGACTGTACCTGCCTGGTTCCTCTGTCCATGGGATTCTCCAAGCAAGAATACTGGAGCAAACAGCCCTTCCCTTCTTCAGGGTACCTTGCTGAACAAGGAATTGAATCCGGTCTCCCACACTGCAATTGGATTCTTTACTGTCTGAGCCACGAGGGAAGTCCAGCCTGTCTAACACATGAAAAATAATATTGTTTTAACTTGTCTTTATTTAGGAACGAGGTAGCATATGGGCTTCCCCAGTGGCTCAGATAGTAAAGAATGTGCCTGCAATGTGGGAGACCCAGGTTCAATTCCTTGTTCCAGAAGATCCCCTGGAGAAGAGAAGGGCTACCCACTCCAGTATTCTTGCCTGGAACCTGGCAGGCTACAATCGAGGGGGTTGCAGAGAGTAGGACAGGACTGAGCAAATAACACAACACATCAGATTAGCAAAAAGTAAAAATTAGCATACCATGTGCTGGGAAGTAAGTGGATAAAAAGTAACTTGCATAAACTGTTGGTGGGAATATAAATGCTTATAATCAATGTGCAAGTAAATTTGACACTACCAAAATTAAAATCACATGTACTTGTGGACTTCAAAATTACATTTCAAGGGATTCTTTTCTACAAAAAAAAAAAAAAAACACATAAATGTACAAGCATGTTTTAGCAGCACTTCTTGTAATAGTAAGAAACTCCCAATATCTAAATTTCCATCAATATCAATGAAGGAATAGTTCAATAAGTTATCATACAGAAATACAGTGTAATTATAAAGAGCTGCAAAAAAAATATTTATTCACTTATTTACATAAAATATATCTAAATTTTTAAAAATAAACATAAAATATTATGCATAGTAAACCTGTAAAAACTGTACATTTGAAAACATACTAAATATGTAAGGATACATGGCTATCCTACTCATTTTTAACAATGTATTGTTATCTTATAACTAAAAAAGTTAACCTTGTTCGTTTTTCAAGGTCTACCTTCTCAAAAAGATCTTGGAGATCAATCTCAGACTACTGTAGGGACCACCCTATGACTGAGTCCCCCTAGAGTTTTAACTCTTGAGTTATCTGCATTGATTTTCCAGAAATTTATCAATTTTTTGCTATCCTGACAGTGGTTACCATGGTGGTTTCTGCCTCTGAGTTTCTATTTTAATCAATTGCAGCTCTCTACAATTTCCAGTGCACCAGTTTGCCTTACAACCTCCTATTCCCTCTCTTATGAAGAGATTCATATAGGAGTTTGGGATCCGAAAGTGACTGACAATTCCAAGTCCTAAATTAACTCTACCCTGAAAGGTTTCCTGCCTCCTCATTTATTCTAGGCACATAGCCCAGTCATTGTGTGAATCCCTCCAATAAGCCTGAAGTCTTTTTGCTTTTACTGTTTCCAATAGATTAATTACCCAGAGTTATATCATCTTAATCAGTGCATCCTGAGTTCTTCTTCAGTTCAGTTCAGTTGCTCAGTTGTGTCCAACTCTTTGAACCCCCATGGACTGCAGCAAAGCCAGGCTTTTCTGTCTATCACCAACTCCCAGAGCCTACTCAAACTCAAAAGTATCAAGTCGGTGATGCCATCTAACAATCTCATCCTCTATCATCCCCTTCGCCTCCCGCCTTCAACCTTTCCCAGCATTAGGGTCTTTTCAAATGAGTGAGTTTTTTTGCATTAGGTGGCCAAAGTATTGAAGCTTCTGCTTCAGCATCAGTCCTTGCAATGAATATACAGGACTGATTTCCTTTAGATGGACTGGTTGGATCTCCTTTCAGTTCAAGGGACTCTCAAGAGTCTTGTCCAACACCACAGTTCAAAAGCATCAATTCTTCGGTGCTCAGCTTTCCTTATAGTCCAACTGTCACATCCGTCCATGACTACTGGAAAAACTTTGGCTGGAAAGTTTTATTGTGTGCACTTTATTGTGTCCACTGGAAAAATAGCTTTGGCTAGTCAGACCTTTGTTGGCAAAGTAATGTCTCTGCTTTTTAATATACTGTCTAGGTTGGTCATAGCTTCAACTTGTTGAAGCCTGGCATGGAGAATTTTGAGCATTATTTTGCTAGCCTGTGAGATGAGTGCAATTGTACAGTAGTTTGAACATTCTTTCACATCGCCTTTCTTTGGGATTGGAATGAAAAATGACCTTTTCCTGTCCTGTGGCCACTGCTGAGTTTTCCAAATTTGCTGGCATATTGAGTGCAGCACTTTCACAGCATCATCTTTCAGGATTTGAAATAGCTCAGCTGGAATTCCATCACCTCCACTAGCTTTGTTCGTAGTGATACTTTCTAAAGCCCATTTGACTTTGCATTCTAGGATGTCTGGCTCTAGGAGGCTAATCACACCATCGTGGTTATCTGTGTATGAAGATCTTTTTTGTATAGTTCTTCTGTGTATTCTTGCCATCTCTTCTTAATATCTTCTGCTTCTGTTACATCCATACCATTTTTGTCCTTTATTGAGTCCACATTTGCATGAAATATTCCTTTGGTATCTCGAATTTTCTTGAAGCAAACTCTGGTGCTGCTGCTGCTAAGTCACTTCAGTCATGTCCAACTCCGTGCAACCTCATAGACAGCAGCCCACCAGGCCCCCCCGTCCCTGGGATTCTCCAGGCAAGAACATTGGAGTGGGTTGTCATTTCCTCCTCCAATGCATGAAAGTGAAGTCGCTCAGTCATGTCCTACTCCTAGAGACCCCATGGACCGCAGCCTACCAGGCTCCTCCATCCATGGGATTTTTCAGGCAAGAGTACTGGAGTGGGATGCCATTGCCTTCCCCTGAAGTGAACTCTCATCTTTCCCTTTCTATTGCTTTCCTCCATTTCTTTGCATTGATCACTGAGGAATGCTTTCTTATCTCTCTCAGTTTTTCTCCAGAACTCTGCATTCAAATGGGTATATCATTTTAATCACGTTATCCTTTTCTCTTATTTCAACAGCCCCAGGATATTGAACAGCCTTGTTCCTTCTACTTAACTCTTGGTCTTCCATTTCCCATTATTCGATTTCAGTTCAGTTCAGTTCAGTCGTTCAGTCGTGACTAACTCTTTGCGACCCCATGAATCACAGCACACCAGGCTTCCCTGTTCATCACCAACCCCCAGAGTTCACTCAATCTCATGCCCACTGAGTCGGTGATGCCATCCAGCCATCTCATCCTCTGTCATCCCCTTCTCCTCCTGCACCCAACCCCTCCCAGCATCAGGGTCTTTTCCAATGAGTCAACTCTTAGCCTGAGGTGGCCAAAGTATTGGAGTTTCAGCTTCAGCATCAGTCCTTCCAATGAATACCCAGGACTGATTTCCTTTAGGATGGACTGGTTGGATCTCCTTGCAGTCCAAGGGACTCTCAAGAGTCTTCTCCAACACCACAGTTCAAAAGCATCAATTCTTTGGCGCTCAGCTTTCTTCACAGTCCAACTCTCACATCCATACACGACCATGGGAAAAACCATAGCCTTGACTAGACGGACCTTAGTCGGCAAAGTAGTCTCTGCTCTTGAATATACTATCTAGGTTGGTCATAACTTTTCTTCCAAGGAGTAAGTGTCTTTTAATTTCATGGCTGCAGTCACCATCTGCAGTGATTTTGGCTGCAGTCACCATCTGCAGTGATTTTGGAGCCCCCAAAATAAAGTCTGACACTGTTTCTACTGTTTCCCCATCTATTTCCCATGAAGTGATGGGACTAGATGCCATGATCTTCGTTTTCTGAATGTTGAGCTTTAAGCCAACTTTTTCACTCTCCTCTTTCACCTTCATCAAGAGGCTTTTTAATTCCTCTTCACTTTCTGGCATAAGGGTGGTGTCATCTGCATATCTGAGGTTATTGATATTTCTCCCAGAAATCTTGATTCCAGCATGTGTTTCTTCCAGTCCAGCGTTTCTCATTATGTACTCTGCATATAAGTTAAATAAGCAGGGTGACAATATACAGCCTTGACACACTCCTTTTCCTATTTGGAACCAGTCTGTTGTTCCATGTCCAGTTCTAACTGTTGCTTCCTGACCTGC
>SJYQ01014204.1:90415-100741 GCA_006410935.1 Redunca redunca
CTTATATTTGGGGAAATGACACTTTTTATCAAACTGCATTAAGGAAAATACAGGGTCCCAAACAACCATAGTTAATATACAGAATTGACAGTGGTCAAATTCTATTGGAATTCCTATATATATCCTTCAATTTCCTTCAGGGTTTCTATTGATATAAAGCACTACAAACAAAGGCAAGGATTTATTCTTACATCTACAATAAACAGTGATTATTCAAAATCAGCTTCTCCAGACATTATATTCATCTATATTTTTTAGATAGAAACAAATGAAAAGAGACAATACTAGCACGATAATGGAAATTGTAAAAATCTTATTAATAAAACACATATGAGTAAGCAGTCATGGCATACACCAAGAAGCCAAGGAGACTTAAAAACAAATTTCTATTGATATTTCCCACAGAAAGTACTCCACCTCCTTGTTTCTCAATAAAACTTGAATTACCAGATGGCAGAACGATTACCTAATTAACAGTTTTAATTATGACTAAAGACCAAAGAATATGACAGAGGTGTACTACAGGCTGTTTCAGTCTGCTTCTCTCTTATAAACACTCAATCCATTCTAGTTATAGGATAAAGGATGAATTAATTCTTGAGGAAAAGCTTAAATTTCATAGTGTTAAAAATCATAGTAGCTTTAACTCATAATGACAATCAGAATTGAACTAAGTCTCTTTGGAAGGTTTATTTCAGATGATGAATAGCCCAAACAAGTTGGTCTGTATCTTTTCATTGAGAAGAAATCCAATTATTTAACCACACACTGAGTGCTTATTATGTGCTAACCTTTTCCAAGTCAGAAGAAAAGAAAAAAGGAAGAAGAATATGGATAGGATTTAGTCTCCTTCTTCAGAGCTCTTATAGTTCAGAAAGGCAATGTGATTTGATGATGAGTTTTCAATGGAAGGTGTAAATAACTTTGCCGGTAGCAAATAGACGATACAGAGAAGTCTTGCCAAGGAGCTTTTGAAATATGCCTTGAAGTATGAGTAGAAGACAAGAAAATCATAGGTCGGGTGTGTCAGGAAAGCAAAAGAGTTGTGCAGAAGACATGAAAGCATGTGAGAGCATGTCATGAACAGAGGATGATAGAATTAGTACTTTGATAGAGTTTGAGAGGACTGTCCTATGTAAGAACAATGAGGGACAAGACTAGAGGGATGGGAAGCAGTTCTCTCCAGAAGGTCCTTCTGTGCCATCATAAGGTGTCAAGATGCTGTACTGAAAGCTCTGGGAAGGCATTACATGATTTTAAAAACACATTGACATGATTGGAATAGCATTTAAGAAAAATAGCTCTAGCAGCCATGGGAGAGATGGACTGGAGGGCATTAGGTTTAGAATTAAAGAACTACTACAATAATCCAGAAATAAAGTGACAGCATTAAAAGCTATAACTGTACATTATCATGAATTCCCACCTTTCTCAGCAGCCTAGGGATAGGAATGAGAAATGTGGTCATACTACACTAGAGGTAAAGTTTCCTGGATGGGTAAGGTGAACAAAGGGGTGATAAAATAAAGAATAATAGCAGAACCTGGTTGCAGTGATGAACAATCAGGTCCAGACTGGTTATAAAATGAAGTTAAGCAACATGAGGATTGAGTGATGGGGAATGAAGGATAAAGCTGGCAGGATTTTGGTCCCCATGATCCCAATCTCCTGGTACTATTCCCATGATCTTACGTGGCAAAAGGGGGTTCTCTGGATGTGGCCAATCTAATCAAATGTACCCATTAAAACCAAACAGCTTTGTTAGGTTGGTGGCAGAAGGAGAGATCAGCAAGATTGGAGCATAAGGAGGACTTGTTACAAGTTTTGAAGATTGGAGGGGGTCACAAGCTAAGGAACGCAGTTGGATATAGGAGTTGAGAGTGGCCTCTTCCTGACAGGAAACAAGGAAACAAGACCATAGTCTGACAGCCACAAAGACTTAAATTCTCCCATCTACAGTCTAAAATGGACCTGAAAGCAGAGTCTTTTCCAGAGTCTCCAAATAAGATACTAGCTCAGCCAGCACCTAATTTTAGCATTCTGAGACCTAGAACACAGAACTCAGTTCAGTTTTGTGACCTGTAGAACTAATTGGGTGTTGTTTAAAACGGCTAAACTTGTGGCAATTCGTTGAAGAGCAATAGAAAATTAATACATGAGATGAGAGAGGACAGTGTGATAGGTATGAGCACTTGTATTGGGATGGAAACAGAGAATGATAAACATAGGAGGTTCTAGGTATTGACTATGCCAAAGCCTTTGACTGTGTGGATCACAATAAACGGGAAAATTCTGAAAGAGATGGGAATACCAGCCCACCTGACCTGCCTCTTGAGAAACCTATATGCAGGTCAGGAAGCAACAGTTAGAACTGGACATGGAGCAACAGACTGGTTCCAAATAGAAAAAGGAGTACGTCACCCTGCTTATTTAACTTATATGCAGAGTACCTCATGAGAAACGCTGGGCTGGAAGAAGCACAAGCTGGAATCAAGATTGCTGGGAGAAATATCAATAACCTCAGATATGCAGATGACACCACCCTTATGGCAGAAAGTGAAGAGGAACTAAAGAGCTTCTTGATGAAAGTTAAAGAGGAGAGTGAAAAAGTTGGCTTAAAGCTCAACATTCAGAAAACGAAGATCATGGCATCTGGTCCCATCACCTCATGGGAAATAGATGGGGAAACAGTGGAAACTAGTGGCTGACTTTATTTTTCTGGGCTCCAAAATCACTGTGAATGGTGATTGCAGCCATGAAATTAGAAGACGCTTGCTCCTTGGAAGGAACGTTATAACGAACCTAGACAGCATAATAAAAAGCAGAGACATTACTTTGCCAACAAAGGTCCGCTAGTCAAGGCTATTGTTTTTCCAATAGTCATGTATGGATGTGAGAGCTGAACAAAAAAGAAGGCAGAGCAACAGAGAACTGATGCTTTTGAACTGTGGTGTTGGAGAAGACTCTTGTGAGTCCCTTGGACTGTGAGGAGATCCCACCAGTCCACCTTAGAGGAGATGAGTCCTGGCTGTTATTGGAAGGATTGATGTTGAAGCTGAAACTCCAATACTTTGGCCACCTGATGTGAAGAGCTGACTCATTTGAAAAGACCCTGATGCTGGGAAAGATTGAGGGCAGGAGGAGAAGGGGACAACAGAGGATGAGATGGTTGGATAGCATCACTGACACAATGGACATGGGTTTGGGTGGACTCTGGGAGTTGGTAATGGACAGGGAGGCCTGGCATGCTGCAGTTCATGGGGTCGCAAAGAGTTGGACACGACTGAGTGACTGAACTGAAATGAGGTGACTGAAATGAAGGGTGGATAAATAATGCTGAAAGAGTGGGGTACCATATACAGTTGTGCATGCTGTGCACTGTACAACTCCATGTGAAACCAATAGCATAATATATACATATTTATATATATATATATATATATATCCTCAGATATGCAGATGACACCACCCTTATGGCAGAGAGTGAAGAAGAACTAAAGAACTTCTTGATGAAAGTGAAAGAGGAGAGTAAAAAAAGTTGGTTTAAAGCTAAACATCAGAAAACTAAGATCATAGCATCCGGTCCCATCACTTCATGGCAAACAGATGGGGAAAGAGTGGAAACAGTGGCTGACTTTATTTTTGGGGGGCTCCCAAATCACTGCAGATGGTGATCACAGCCATGAAATAAAAAGATGCTTGCTCCTTGGAAGAAAAGCTATGACCAACCAAGACAGCGTATTAAAAAGCAGAGACAGTACTTTGCCAACAAAGGTCCATCTAGTCAAAGCTATGGTTTTCCCAATAGTCATGGATGGATGTGAGAGTTGGACTATAAAGAAAGCTGAGTGCTAAAGAATTGATGCTTTTGAACTGTAGTGTTGGAGAAGACTCTTGAGAGTCCCTTGGACTGCAAGGAGATCCAACCAGTCCATCCTAAAGGAAATCAGTCCTGAATATTCATTAGAAGGATGGATGCTGAAGCTGAAACTCCAATACTTTGGCCACCTGATGCAGAGAGCTGACTCACTGGAAAAGACCCTGGTGCTGGGAAAGATTGAGGGCAGGAGGAGAAGGGGACGACAGAGGATGAGATGGCTGGATGGCATCACTAACTCGATGGACATGGGTTTGGGTGGACTCCAGGATTTGGTGATGGACAGGGAGGCCTGGCATGCTGCAGTTCATGGGGTCGCAAAGAGTCGGACATGACTGAGCTACTGAACTGAACTGATCCTGCTTGAGGACAGTCTCTGGAAAAAAACCTTCTGGCTAATACTGTACTCTTAAAATGTAAATTATGGGAGTGGGTCTAGTAAGGTCTTTACAACCCCCAGACATTCTTTTGACTCACTGTAATACCTAATTAAAAGTATATAACTCCATTGCTAACACTAGTGAGGGGGCATTCTTTTGCCCCCTTCTGATGTCTATGTCAGAAGCTTTCTCTATCTCCTTTATACTTTTATAAAACTTTATTACACAAAAGCTCTGAGTGATCAAGCCTCATCTCTGGCCCCGGATTGAATTCTCCTCCGGACGCTAAGAATCCCAGCATCTTTTGTGATTCAGCAACAAGCTTTCGCTCCCATGTGCAATGAAAGTTAATGCCAGCCCAAGGCAAATGACTCAATAATAATATAATTCTCATTTATTGAATAAGACCAAAAAACCAATATATGCAAACTTTCTAATTCTTAAAACAACCTACAATTACATGATAATTACATGGTAATAACTAATTACCTTTATTTTACATATGAGCAGATGGAAGTTTAGAATTCAATGACTTACTTAAGGTCACACAAATTAGTGAATAATGAGGGTAGAATTTAAAACTGGGTCTTTCTGTCTCTACTCTGCTAAGCTCCCTTCCAAGCAGACAAAATGTGGACTAGATGCTTTATGATATCCAAAGTCCAATTATCCAGAAGCCTAGTGCCACCATACATGGGCATGGCAGCCCAGTGTACCCAGTGAGTCCTACCCTCCACCTTCATCTGTGTCTGATGCTTAGGACCCTTGTCTCTAGGGGTAATCTCTCTATACATGCTACTTCCTCTCCCCAAGGAAATAGGACAGTGACTTGATTCAAATGCATGCCTCCTTAGAAACTACACAAAACTCTGGAGAGGTCTAGTAGGCAGAGACATGCTCTCATTTGCACATCACAGATGGTTACGTCTACTCATAGCTTTGGATACTTTGGCTCTGATACAGAACAGGGCATGCTGGTGCCAAAACTATCTGTAATATTGGGGCTAGAGACTTCTAAAAACCTACACTCTCCCACACCTTCCACACGTGCACACACACTCACGCCCATCTCATGTCAGGAAACAGAACTGGCCTCCTATAGTGCCAAGTTCTAAGCAAGCATGCTTCTCACAGAAATAGTTTGAACTTGGGAACTGGCCAAGATATCGACGTTCTAGACTACACATACCTAGCATTTTAATGCTAATTGCAGCATTGGAAAGAAATATTGGCAGCAAGTTTGGTATTCTGATTTTTCTCATTTCTTCCTTCTTGTATATAAGACCTGGAATTTTCCCATGTGAAGTTGCCTCCATGAAACTCAGGCAGAAACAGTTTAATGGGATTCAGTAAATACAGTAAATGTTTGTATCCTTATTACTAACATCAAGTTGGAAAAAATAAACCTATATGAAATATGAATGTTTCACATTTCTACCTGTCTCATGAAATTCTTGTAGAGTATAAAAAGAGTCATAAACTTTGGCTACTGGTAAAATCATATTTTGGACCTTTGTTCTATTTCTCGAGGTGATTAATTTCATGAAGTGTTTTTCAAAGCCTGATCATGATAATTCTCCACAAAGCGCTTTGTTGTTATATGTAATTTGCATTGTTAATAATTAAATATTCATGTGGAATGCCAAAAAAGAAACATTTGGGGTGATGTTTTCCTGGATTACTATTCAGATACTTCCAAACCACAAAACTCACCGCTACCAATTTCTGAATATGCTGAATCCAACAGAATATATGGGACCAAATTTTGGCTAATTACCACAATCCACCCGTTCACTTTTAGTTGAAAGGGTGTCCCCATTTTCTTTTACTTAAGCAAGAAACAGAAGAGTTTCTTGACCAGGTAGTCACACATGTGGATCAGAGAGTATTCTGTTGCTGCCAAACACCCAGACAGACTGTGTGTGCATTAATTTCATGACTTCTTAAGCATCTATTGATAAAGTCCTTCTCCTCAACCCAATGTGCACCAACAACAAAGTCTGATGAGGACAGACCATCACCCAGTCTGGCATATACTAGTGACTATGGCAGATGGTGACTGCAGCCATGAAATTAAAAGACACTTACTTTTTGGAAGGAAAGTTACGACCAAACTAGATAGCATATTCAAAAGCAGAGACATTACTTTGCCAACAAAGGTCCATCTAGTCAAGGCTATGGTTTTCCCAGTAGTCATGTATGGATGTGAGAGTTGGACTGTAAAGAAAACTGAGCGCCAAAGAATTGATGCTTTTGAACTGTGGTGTTGGAGAAGACTCTTAAAAGAGTCCCTTGGACTGCAAGGAGATCCAACCAGTCCCTCCCAAAGGAGACCAGTCCTGGGTGTTCTTTGGAAGGAATGATGCTAAAGCTGAAACTCCAGTACTTTGGCCACCTCATGCGAAGATCTGACTCATTGGAAAAGACCCTGATGCTGGGAGGGATTGGGGGCAGGAGGAAAAGGGGATGACAGAGGATGAGATGGCTGGATGGCATCACCAACTCGATGGACGTGAGTTTGAATGAACTCCAGGAGTTGTTGATGGACAGGGAGGCCCCGTGTGCTGCAGTTCACGGGGTCACAAAGAGTAGGACACAACTGAGCAACTGAACTGACCTGAACTAATGACTACATGTAAACCAATTATTTCTTTGTTTCAAGCTGAAGGAGAAGAGTATTTGGGAATAAGCTGCTCTTGGTCCTACAAAACCATATTTCCATACTAGCTAATGAACCAATTTATAGGTCAACAAAAATGACTTCTCCTTGGCAAAAGGAATATATGGCACCCAACAAAGAGGCTGATTCAAGAATGTCCCACTCCCCAACACAACCAGATTTAGACAGCATATAAGGAACAGAATCATGAACTGGGAGGAAAAAAGATGTTTGAGATCCTCTCCCTCTTCTCATCACTCATACACACACACACACACACACACACACACACACACACAGTGACTTGTCTCACTTAACATTTGCACACACTCACAATCACTTAGACTGACTCACAAATATACACACCAACATACACACAAATGCCAGATTCTAACAACTGCATACTTCTCATACCTGCTCACACTCAACCACAAGAAAGGGGAGATACCATATGCGAAAACACTGTATGTTCTCACTCTGGCTCATACTCCCTCATATGCTACATACCACTCCCACACATATTCATCAGTTAGTCAGTTCAGTCACTCAGTCATGTCCGACTCTGTGATCCCATGGACTGCAACACGCCAGGCCTCCCTGCCCATCGCCAACTCCCAGAGCTTGCTCAAACTCATGTCCATCAAGTCGGTGATGCCATCCAACCATGTTATCCCTGGTCGTCCCCTTCTCCTCCTGCCATCAATATTTCCCAGCATCAGGGTCTTTTCCAGTGACTCAGTTCTTCACAGCAAGTGGCCAAAGTATTGGAGTTTCAGCTTCAGCATCAGTCCTTCCAATCAATATTCAGGACTGATTTCCTTTACGATGGACAGGTTTGATCTCCTTGTTGTCCAAGGGACTCTCAAGAGTCTTCTCTAACACCACAGTTCAAAAGCATCAATTCTTTGGTGCTCAGCTTTCTTTATAGTCCAACTCTCACATTCATACATGACTACTGGAAAACATAGTTTTGACTAGATGGACCTTTGTCAGTAATGTCTGTACTTTTTAATATGCTGTCTCAGTCTGTCATATCTTTTCTTCCAAGGAGCAAGCATCTTTTTATTTCATGGCTGCAGTCACCATCTGCAGTGATTTTGGAGCCTAAGAAAATAAAGTCTATCACTGGTCCACTGTTTTCCCATCTATTTGCCATGAAGTGATGGGACCAGATTCCATGATCTTAGTTTTTTGAACATTGAGTTTTAAGCCAACTTTTTCACTCTCTTCTTTCACTTTCATCAAGATGGTCTTTAGTTCCTACACATTAATAGAGCAAGTTTTATATTTTCTATTAAGTTCAGCATGATTTTTTGGTAACTGCTTTGTCCTCTCTGAATTGATTATTTCATTGCATCTCTAGAATCTTCCTTGGATGCTTGCACTTACAAGTGACACTTAGAAGAGGCGCTGACCTCTTCACCCAACTCTCTGGGACCAAATTTATAAGGAACAGGGTGACAGTTACGGCTTCAGGTGGGTGGAAAGGATAAAAGAGAAGAAAAGTTGACCTCCTTCCCCTCCATCCTCTTTTCCAGATAAAAATTCACCATAGACTCAGGTCAGTGAATTGCATTTACTTATTATCATTTTTGAGTAAAGTCCATTTTTCAAATGTGTCTGAGCTCTCACACATTGTGGCCACCAAACAGGTGCTGAAAACAGTTGGCAGGGATGAAAGAACAAACTGATCACCTTAATAGAAAAGCTCTTGCATGATGATTTTGCAACATGTTTTCAGAGTCTTTAAATTTGATCATAATCATCTGAGAATAAGAAGAGCTAATTTGGAGACAGGCGCTACAAATGCCTATGCGTGTATGATCTTATTTCATGATCACACTAATTATTTGATATAGTGGCTCTAAGACTCCTTATCTTAATATGAGGAAACTAAGTTTCAAATAAGTAATGTAGAAGAAGGCAGCTATGGCTTCTTTGTTAATTCTCTTCCCTCTCTACCCAACCTTTCTTGGTCCCATCTACCCCCAAAAGAATTGCTATTTTGATTGGTCCATATCCATGAAAGAATGTGAGGGACATTTTTTGTACATAGGGTACCTATCACTCCTTATAAATGGAAAGCTAGCCAAGATTACCTCAAAAGCCAGTCCCAGTGATCTCTTCTGCCTTCCTTACATGCAATATCATCTCAGATTCCCTTATCATGGCTGACCAGAGGCCACGAGATACCCAGAATTAGATTTGAGTTTACTTAGAGGTAGACGCCTTCTGTAAGCTATACCATAAGCTCCAATACATCTTTCCTTGGTATGATTTATGGATTATTTGAGATTTCCCTGCCTGTAATGCAGGAGACCTGAGTTTGATCCCTGGGTCGGGAGATCCCCTGAAGAAGAGAATGGCAACCCGCTCCAGTATTCTGGCCTGGAGAATTCCATGGACAGGGGAGCCTGGTGGGTTATAGTCTATGGAGTAACAGAAGAGTCAGACACAACTAAGTGAATAAGACTTTTACTTCTCCGGCAATACCCCACTGAAAATAATTGCATAACTTGTTTGTCACAGAGGAGGATGACCAACTGTGGTGTTCAAGATGACTCTTGAGAGTCCCTTGGACTGCAAGGAGATCCAACCACTCAATATTAAAGGAAATCAGTCCTGAATATTCACTGGAAGGACTGATGGTGAAGCTGAAACTTCAATACTTTGGCCACCTGATGTGAAGAACTGAGTCATTGGAAAAGACCCTAATGCTGGGAAAGATTGAAGGCAGGAGGAAAAGGGAGCAACAGAGGATGAGATGGTTGGATGGCATCACCGATGAGATAGACATGAGTCTGAGTAAGCTCTAGGAGTTGGTGATGGACAGGGAAGCCTGGCATGCTACAGTTCATGGGATCTCAAAGAGTCAGACATGGCTGAGTGACTGAACTGAGGATGACCAGATCAAAACCACTTTTTGGCATTCCTGCTTCCCCAACATTAATACGAAGAACACATATCCCTGAGTCCTCCTTGCTCACTGAGCTCCAGACACCCTCATTTTCTCTCTGATCTCAAACATTTTCCACTGCAATATGCTCTCCAAGAAAATAGGATATTAACTATCTTATTTGCTATTGTGTCCCGAACATTGAGAATCATAAATCAGGTTGTCAACTATCAAAAGTCATGAACCAAGTTAATTAAGTGAATGATCATGTAACTCACTACAGTCACATAGCTACAAAAGGCCAGTGTTAAGATTTAAACTCTAGTTATTTTTTATCCCCCCTCCCCCGACTCCAAAGCCTTCAGAAAAGGTACAATCACAGAACAAATATGTATTCAATATGAATCATTAGCCAGGCCTTCCAAAAGACCTCAGATATGAAGACAAGAACCTGAAACTGAAGAGATATTACAAAAGACAAACAAGTGAACTATTCACATTTAAATGCAACACA
>SJYQ01014204.1:108505-122916 GCA_006410935.1 Redunca redunca
TGAATATTAAAGTTCAATGAGACATAATCACAAGCTAAATAGCAATCTGCTTGACATCATTTCTTTTCCTGGATACAATAATATTTGTGCTAGGGCTATTCATCAGGCACAGAGAAATTGCGGGCTACAGATGCATCATTGTTGATCATCTATTACTAGCTGCTGCTGCTGCTGAGTCACTTCAGTCATGTCTGACTCTGTGCGACTCCATAGACGGCAGCCCACCAGGCTCCTGTCCCTGGGATTCTCCAGGCAAGAACACTGGAGTGGGTTGCCATTCCCTTCTCCAATGCGTGAAAGTGAAGTCGCTCAGTCGTGTCTGACTCTTCACGACCCCATGGACTGCAGCCTACCAGGCTCCTCTGTCCATGGGATTTGCCAGGAAAAATTAGAAGATCAAGACTTGGGAGGAAATTTTTCAATTCTATATGAAAAGCTTGTTTTTGGAACCTGCCCCATATCTCAGTGTGCTGTTACATTTGAAAGCAAAAAGATCCAATTATTGTCCCATAATAGTCATCACAGGTACCTGGCCTCTTGTTGACCTACTTTCATTGATCTCTAAGTCAGATTCAATTATTGACCATAATTCATCACACCTACCTATACCCATTGCTTTGCCATGCGATTTATATTTCCTCCCCCTACAGGAAGTGCATATTGGGCTTGACCATGTAATTTGCTTTGTCCAATGGATTAAGGGTTGAAGGGAGTTTAAGTTTCAAGCCTAACCCTTAAGAGGGACCTCATGTTTATCATGCTTCTTCTCGTTCCCCTGCACCTCCACAAAACCCAGGATAAAGTATCCCTGGTTAATGAGCTAGTCCAAGACACACAGAGAAGACTCAGACCTAATCTGCAGCTAAGATTCACCCAGTAAGAGTCACCCAGCTGAGCCCAGCCTAGGTTGCCTGAACTCAAACCAACCCATAGACATGTGAGCAAGATTACTGGTACTATTGCATGCCACAAATATTAAGTTATTGTTAGGCATGCAGCAACAGCTGATTCTATACTCAACATTAAAAAGGTACAACATATTAAAATTGACTTTACAACTTGCTTTTTGTCCCATGAGATATTTACATTACTCATCTATACACACGCTTTTGATGGCTAGAGACTGTAGGGTATGCCATGGTAAACAAACAATGCTCATGGTTGCATATTGTCTATTGGTTTGAACTTCACAATACTTCTAACATCTCTGGATGTAATGGGCAATCTGGTGTGGTATAACAAAATTGCGGAGAAGAATCATTTGATTTCTTTGATAAGCAAGTGATGGGATCCATCATCTCTAAGAGCAATTAATAATTATATCCTGACTGTGAAAGAAATGAAATGTTTCAACATTGCTATGCTTTGCAGATAACTAAGGTTTGCATCTCAAGCTCAGAAAGTTAACAATATTGGCAAGAACGAGTACTACTCACAGAACATAATTTAACTTTTCCTCCATGACTGAAGTCCATCATTATCAATTACAATTATTGTGCTGTGCTGTAGTATGGCTCCTGGTTTCTCCATGCTTCTCTTTCTCCTCCTTACAAGAAGCCTGTCAACTGTATCTTCTTCTGCTGTCATCCAACCTGCCTCTAACAGTCCTTTTTCCCTACCTATCTTCCCCAAACTGCTGCAGGTCAACCAGTAACCACACTTATGAAGAAGTGTATATTAAGAAGACTCAGTGTAGTACGTGATCCTCACATGTTAAGCGCATGGTTCTTATGCATGGGATTCACACAGCAAGTCCTGACCTTCACAATTCTTTCTTGCCAACCTCATGATTCAAGGCTGACTATTCTAGAAAAGAGACACTACCAGATGCAAGTCTGACCTTGCAGAGGAGTTAATGTACCTTACATTTTATTGTACTTTAAAGATCTTGAAAGTAGTTTTTTCACTACTTAATAATCACAGTACAGTTCAAAGAGCCAGATGAAAAGAACTAAGTGGATTCCTACTCTGGTGTACAAATAGAGAGCTTGCATTGCTCTCCAAACTCTTAGTAAGATTACAGAAAGTCAACAGTTGGAGGCCCTAAAACCTCAAGCACCATGCAGCTATACGCAGTTTGTGTAAAAAATAAGTGCCGGGAATGAAGTATGATGATAGGTATTCAGTTAGGCCAGCTCAAAAATGAAATATAATATGGGCAGAGTAACACTCTGGAGTAGAAAGACAGGCTGGCTTAAATCTCTGCATGCACTTAGATTTCAAATTTGTACATCAGTTGTATAACAGTTTATTCCAGCAAAATCGGACCACATGATCCTAATACTTTGACCTTTAAAAAGAAATAGATGTCTATTTATTTCTCAGCTTCAAATTATCATTGGTTCAGAAAGCTCAATTAATCTGAAATAAAGGATTCCTTCATCTCTGAGTGCAAAGAGCCAATGTTCCCATCAGTTTTTCTGGTCACATCTAACACAGCGTCTGGGACCTAACAGGCACCCAATAAATGCTTGATGAATCAATGAATTTGTAAATTCATCAGATTTGTAAATCATTTGCCTCATTTCTTCCAGTTACAGCTATTTAGGAATCAAAAAAAAAAGAAGAAGAAGAACTAGATTAAATAAACCACTACCCTATCATTTACTGACCTCTTTGTATTACTCACGAATTCCATTATTAACTGCCTTCTGTGTAGGCACTGTCCAACAATAGCATGGAGCAAAGAAGGCAGACATGGAAGAGAAAGCAAGTGGGGAAGGCAGCAATTACTCTGAAGTAGAACTAATTGTTCTAAATCCATTGCCTTAGGCTTCAGTTCACATAATCACTGTTTCTGTGCTCCCTCTGACTGTACACCACGTGTGAGTACCACTGATGGAATGCAATAAGTAACAAATTCCTCTTGCTTCTCTCCATAGACAGTCTATGCATATAGCCGATAAATGGGTTCAAATGTCATGACAGAAGCACCTTCCAGCTGTGGCCTCCATTGGCCATATGTGGGATCATGTAGAAACAGTTCTGAGAGAAGGTCTCAGCTATGGGTGGGGAAAAGGGTCTCAGCTATCTGTAATCATCATCTCTGACATTGTTTATATATTTAGGACATGAAGGCATGAAGTAGTTTGTACTCTTTGTTGATCGTCCCCACCCTGTACCTACAGAGCTCTGAGCAACTTAGTTACAACAGATAGATATTTGCATGTACAGTGCATATTTAAATTCAGCAATCCTAAAGTCAGAGTTCTCCAACAGCTGTCTAAACATCAGTCAGCCTAAATTCAGTTATTTCCTAAGATCACAAAACTGTCTATATCCTATTTGGGGGATAATTATTATTAGTTAATTCATTAGTTAATTCATTCCAAAGAAAGGAAATGCAAAAGAATGCTCAAACTACCGCACAATTGCACTCATCTCACCTGCTAGTAAAGTAATGCTCAAAATTCTCCAAGCCAGGCTTCAGCAATACGTAAACCATGAACTCCCTGATGTTCAAGCTGGTTTTAGAAAAGGCAGAGGAACCAGAGATCAAATTGCCAACATCCACTGGATCATGGAAAAAGCAAGAAAGTTCCAGAAAAACATCTATTTCTGCTTTATTGACTATGCCAAAGCCTTTGACTGTGTGAATCACAAAAAACTGTGGAAAATTCTGAAAGAGATGGGAATACCAGACNCTGAAACTCCAGTACTTTGGCCACCTCATGCGAAGAGGTGACTCATTGGAAAAGACTCTGATGCTGGGAGAGATTGGGGGCAGGAGGAGAAGGGGACGACCCAGGATGAGATGGCTGGATAGCATCACGGACTGGATGGACGTGAGTCTGAGTGAACTCCGGGAGATGGTGATGAACAGGGAGGCCTGGCGTGCTGTGATTCATGGGGTTGCAAAGAGTTGGACATGACTGAGTGACTGAACTGAACTGATTATTAGTTAAAGGGATAATTTCATGAATTCCTTCAGAATGCTTTTTTTCATTTTTACCTTGAGGGGAGAAAAAGGTATAGTGGGGCAAAGGTAAAAAGTTGGTCCCCAAACTCATCTTTACCAACAAAGGAAAAAGTGTTAAGAGTTGAATGTGTATCCTTTCAGTCATTTTCAATAAACATACTAATCCCCAGATAGACATGCACGTGTATGTGCACACATTTGCAGAGATACCCACCCTATATAATCATTCATATTCTATTTTCTCACTTTCTATGATCCTGGAACACATGTAGTTTTGTAATCCTATTTTCCACTCAGTTTCTTCCAACATTTTGGGGGGGGGGGCAACACCACACAGCATTCAGAATCTCAGTTCTCCAGTTCCCCGACCAGGGATCAAACCCATGCCCCCAGCATTGGTAACATGGAGTCTGAACCACTGTACCAACAGGAAGTCCCTTCTTCCAATATTTTAAAGATAAGTCTTCATACAGGTGTAAATCATAGTGGCCAACACAGAAATCAGTGATCATTCCTGTTGGGGAACAAATGTGTGTGATGTGTACATGTCTCAACTCTCAGACTCACACAGGACAGAGGTGAAAGAGTTCAATCAATCACCTATGAGCTTCTTATTGATAAGGCTTGAGGGGGCTCTTACAAAACTAAAACCGCATCACCAAAGAGATGAGCTAAAATATTAATAGTATTATTGGTGTCATTGATGTTTAGTTGCTCAGCTGCGTCCGACTCTTTGAGACCCCATGGACTGTAGCATGCCAGGCTCCTCTCTCCATGGAATTTTCCAAGCAAAGATTACTGGAATGGGTTGCCATTTCTTCCTCCAGGGAATCTTCCCAGCCCAGGGATCAAACTCATGTCTCCATGTCTACCTAAGATTGCAGGCGAATTTGTTACCACTAATTAGAAACAATAAAATCAGAAACACGGATTTCTTCACTCAAAAAATATATCCATGCCTATCACATACTAGGCATTGTGCTAAAAATGATTGATAAAAGGATGACAAAGTCTAATTACTAAATCTAATTTATAAAATGTATTAAAGTGATGATTTCATTTAATCACCAGTCCCTTTATCACTAACAGAAGAGTAATAGCTAAAGACAAAGTTTTAGTTCCAAATTTCATGTAAAACTGAGGGACAGTCCACAAATACCTGACCAGTACTCTTCAAAAATGTCATAGTCATGAATAAAACCAGAAATCTAAGAAATTATCACACATCAAAGGAGACTAAGGAGCATGACAACTCAATATGATGCAGTCTTCTGGACTACATCCTGGAAGAGAAAGAGGACATTACTGGAAAAACCTGAAGGGATTCAAGAAAAGTCTGGAATTTAGATAGTATTGAACCAATGTTTTAACAAATGTCTATTGGAGAAGCTGAGTGGAGGATATAGAGAAAATCTCAGTATCATTCTTACAATTTTCTGTAGCATTAGAGTTATACCAAATAAAAGCTCAGAGAACTAACATCCCACATGCTGTGTGGCAGAGCCAAAAAAATAATATCATTGAAAACCAGGTCAATATCAGTAAAGATGAGGAAAAGAAATAGAAGAGCAATTTCGTATTTACATATTTCTCTGTGCCAGACACTATGGTACATAGTTTCTATGTACAATCACAATAAAATCTCCAAAACAACCCCAAACATACATCTTGTTGTCATCTCTCTTTCACTGTGGAGGAAAGTGTAGATCAGGGAAGTGAAGGAACTTGTCCAAGAACACAGAGGTAGGAAGTAGCAGAGATAAGGTTGGAAGTCTGACATCAAGATAAAACCACAGTAAGTTCTACCACGCCACTAAAGAACTTGGTTTCTATTCACAATGGCTCCAAGCTATTTGACTTTCTGCTCATAACGACACTGAAATAAAAGCTATCTTTAGGAAAGCTTTTGTATGAGGAAACAGTGGAAACAGTGTCAGACTTTATTTTGGGGGGCTCCAAAATCACTGCAGATGGTGACTGCAGCCATAAAATTAAAAGACGCTTACTCCTTGGAAGAAAAGTTATGCCCAACCTAGATAGCATATTCAAGAGCAGAGACATTACTTTGCCAACTAAGGTCTGTCTAGTCAAGGCTATGGTTTTTCCCGTGGTCATGTATGGCTGTGAGAGTTGGACTGTGAACAAGGCTGAGAGCCGAAGAATTGATGCTTTTGAACTGTGGTGTTGGAGAAGACTCTTGAGAGTCCCTTGGACTGCAAGGAGATCCAACCAGTCCATTCTAAAGGAAATCAGTCCTGAATGTTCCCTGGAAGGAATGATGCTAAAGCTGAAACTCCAGTACTTTGGCCACCTCATGCGAAGAGGTGACTCATTGGAAAAGACTCTGATGCTGGGAGGGATTGGGGGCAGGAGGAGAAGGGGACGACTGAGGATGAGACGGCTGGATGGCATCACGGACTGGATGGACGTGAGTCTGAGTGAACTCAGGAGATGGTGAGGAACAGGGAGGCCTGGGGTGCTGTGATTCATGGGGTCGCAAAGAGTTGGACACGACTGAGCGACTAAACTGAAACTGAAGTCTCATTTCTAATGTCCAAGATATATTGCAGCAGCTAAGGCTGGTTTTGGTTCTGTTTTCTTTTGTACTGCTGTTTCTCTTAACTGTCAGCTACCTCTGTCATTTTTCACTTGTCTATTCAATCTATACAGCACTTATTCCATTGAATGGAACCCATCCTCCAGTTTCATCAGAACGATCCATGCTCCCTGTCATGCTTTGCACTTGAAGGGCTGGAGTGGTAGCACTTGGAGCTCATTTCTATAGGACATGAGGAAGGTTTTGCAAAGTTTCTTGCATTCTATCTATGCATGAGTATCTCAAGGACTCATTTCTCTCATTGGTGATCTATTCTAAGGATAGGTATTAGACTTCATAGTTATCTTATGAATCTCCCCTGTGGTCACTGGGTCAGTGGCTTCATTGGAGATACCAATGCAGCACAGTTCGCCACCTGAGCCCCACAGAACAGTTGTAACCCATCTGCCTCAATGGTTTCAAGAGGAAAGGATGATCTTCTGGGAAAAAGTCCTTAAGGAAATCTTATCCTTGGAACTGTAGACACCAGTCTCCAAGGTCTTTCACTGTTTCACTTTTGAAATTGTTCCCTTTATCCACCAGCTGCAGGTAACAGAATAAAATGCCACCTTACGATGTAGAAATTGCAACTCAGAGTCTAACTACTGAGTTTCCAAATTAAAGTAGCTGATTTCTAATAATAAAGGCCCCTTTCAGCAGTTCAAAGCTGCTAAGTGACTATATCCTTTCCTCACTCAATAAAGAAAGTCTGTAAGTATACAGAGAGGCAAGGGAACAGCTGTGACCTAACTAAGGAAAGGAACAGCTTTCCAGATGCTAGAGATTTTTATGAGAAAGGAAGTACAATAAGGTACTCAGCCAGATGACACTTTCCTCTTTCAAGCATTTGGCAGGTTAATTTCACCTCTAAGTTTCAAAGATATATTTGAAGTCAAATGCTTGACTCACTGTGTAAGCTAGAACAAGTGTTTTCTTTCTGGATGCCAGTTTCCAGGATCTATAAAGTGAGAGAGTTGGATTAAAGGTCTCTAAGGGCCCAACCACTCTGACTTTATAATATTTCAACAATTGTGTACACAGATCTAAAGTGCAGTTCAAATGAAGGCCAATACCCGAACAATGGTGCTGATCTTGTTCTGCTAGCCTAATGAGCATGTAAAAACACTAATGAGCATGCAAAAATAGTCTGAAGGAAAATAATTTGCCACACCAATAATTCAGTTGGAATAGTTTATTCCCTGTTGTTTGAATTCCTTCCCTGTTTCCCATTTCCATACCCTCATCTTTGATATAACACAGTCTAGGTAGATCTCCTCCCCTTCCCCTGAAAATGTTAGTTGCTCAGTCATGCTGGACTCTTTGCAACCCCAGGGACTTCAACCCACCAGGGTTCTCTGTCCATGGGATTTCCCAGGCAAGAATACTGGAGTAGGTTGCCATTTCCTTCTCCAACCCTTTCCCTACTCAAATCCAATACCTCCTTCAAGCATAACCCACTATTTGGCTAATATTGGAGTTTTTACTGATTCCTGCCAACCAGTGATCTCTTCTGCCTTTGAACTCTAACAGTGAGCACTCTGTGAAAAAACCGGTAATTCTTTTGTTTAATTGTCTGTTCAAAATGTGTTCTATGTTTTAGTTCTCTCTTTTAAAAAGGCCTTTCTGATCGTAACCCAAAGCATCTCTAAGAAATACAAGCATTCTAATTATCAAGTCCCTTCACATTTGTTAAGAAAGAAGGGCACAAAGGTTTGTCTTGTTCTACCACTTTAAAAAAAAAAAAGTGCTAAAAATAGGTTTAACTCCAAAGAAACCCCAGCTCTGACTACAGAAATTTCAAAAACAGAGCTTGGGAATGATCTTAAGTAAAGGGACCCTGATGCTTCCTGGCCTGTTTTTTCCAGTATTACTATTAATAGTACTGGTGTGAGTGTATTAATACCATTAGAAACTGTTGTGGTTATTAAAGACAAATAACTAGATTTTCTACTGCAGAAATTAGAGTTTCAGAAAAGGCTTTGCGTGCATACTCAGTCTCATCTGAGTCTCCTGCAACCCCATGGACTGTAGCCTACCAGGCTCCTATGTTCTTGGGATTTTCCAGGCAAGAATACTGGAGTGGGGTGCCATTTCCCAACCTAGGGATGGAACCCATGTCTCCTCCATTTCCTGTATTGTCAGGCATGTTCTTTACCACTGAGCCACCTGGGAAGCCCAGAAAAGGCTTTAGGTAAGGGCATAGACCATTTTACCTGTGAGGGAAATCTAGCAATATAAGGAAATGTTTTCTCTCATCAACTCAGGAAAAAACAGCAAATGAGCTTTTGCTGGAGTAAGATAAAGAATAAATACAAACCAAATGTTCAGTAATCCACTGCAAGGGTTTAGATGTTTTCCAAACAAGATTTAGGAAAGCACATCAATTTTGTTAACTGTGTTAACTACACTTAAAGGTATAATCAAGTAGCTCAGATCAAATATTCAACCAATATTTATTGAGCAATATCACGGGTGAGGCATTGGCTAGATGTTATAGGGACCACAAAAGAAACTGACTTGCCCAGTGAGCCTGTGCTTCAACCTGGGGAGCGTCTGTTGGAAAGAAGGGTAAGAGGAAGAAATGGAGGGATTTCCAGGATGAACACTTAGGAATCCTTGACTTCCTCTCATTCATCACATAATATTTTTCTTTCTTCTTTTTTTTAAACACATCTTTGTCTCCTTTTCCTAAGGTTCTCCCTGGCTACCTTTCTATGCCCTCTACACTGTCCTACATACAACTGTCAGCAGGATCGCTATACACCCTATGATTCAGCCACACCAAATTATTTGGGTCAGAATCACATATCTCTGGACATTCTCAGGCTGTTCCCTCTGTACATGATTACCCTTTAAGACTTGGACAAAAATCCTCCTCGGTAAAATGTGTCCTGACACTTGAGGGCAAAAACAGTTCTTCCTCTGAGATCGCCCAGCGCCCAGCAGATAACTGCATTAGCACTTAGCAAAGTGTGTGGGTATTATTTGTTTACATTCCGTCTCCCTCTTCAGACAACAGTGTGAGACAGGATTCAGTTGTAGGAAACAGAAACCACACTAACATTTTAACCAGAAAGTGATATAACACAAGGGGTTGCATACATAAAAGATCACTGGACATGATGGAGGAGCAGGCTCTGTCTGGCTGAGCCTCCACAGAAGAATTCCAGACACACACACCTGGCTGACCCAAGCCTCTCAGAGAAACTGCCACAGTCAGGAAAAAGGAGAGTGAAGAGGCCACCACTGAGAGAGAGGACACACTTCTAATCCAGACAGGAGGCATAGCCAATGTCATAATGAAGACTCCTAAGCAGCTACTGACTAAAGCCCAGAAGCCTGACTCAGAACTGACCATTCTCTTCACCGTGGGGCCTGAGAAAAGCAACAAATAACAGCAGAATGACCACTGCCTCATTTCTGCCTCTAAATGTCATGTGAGCTAGAGAGAACCCTAGCTACAGGAGGCTCTGGGAGATACAGATTTTTAACTTTCAAAACTTGGAAATACAGAAAAGCACACTGTGAGGAAGTTGGAGTGGATAGTGAGTAACATCTACCATGAGTACCATGTATTTAGTACCAAAACTAGCACTGCCTAAGTGACTGCGGCTATGCAATACCCAATTATGAAGGTTGTTGGGATTTTTTTAAGCTGTCCCTGCTTCCTGCCTTTTCTTTTTTTCTGATTGCAAGACTTACTCATTTTTGAAAAATGTTCACCTTAGCATTATCGATAAAGGGGGGAATCTGGAATAACCTAAATATAAAACTAGAGGAGATTCATTAAATGAATTATGACAGAATGTTACACAGTCAGTAAGACAATGATCTAGAACTCTCTGAACAGGAAAGATACCCATGATCTATGTGGAACAGAAGATTACAATCTAATTCACACCATAAACAATTGCAGATAAGTAACACTCAAAAAATTTCCAAAATAAGGCAATAAATAAGCACAAACCATACTGGAAACTGCTAAGTCTGACTCCATTAAAAGGTAAAAATTTATATAAAATAATGTAACCAGAAAACCATCAATGCCCATCATCACAGGATTAGTATAAAGATTACACAAAGAAATAACAATGATGAACAAAGCTGGAGGAATGACACTCCCTCACTACAGTTACACAACTTTAGTACTCAAAACAATATAGCATTTGCACAAACACGGACACATAGATCAATGGAACAGAGGACTCAGAAATAAACCCACACACCTATGGTCAGTTAATCTATGATAAAGGAAGAAAGAATATACAATGGAGAAAACTCAGCCTCTTCAATAAGTGGTACTAGGAAAACTGGACAGCTAATCAGCTGGACTTATCCCTCACATCATGCACAAAAATGCACAGCTCGAAGCTGATTCAAGACTTAAATATAAGATAGGAAACCATGGAAGAAAATATGGGCAATATGCTCTTTGACATCAGCTAAGCAATATTTTGGGGGATCTATCTCCTTGGGCAAGAGTATCAACAGCAAAGCAAACAAATAGTACTACATCAAACTAAAAAGCTTTTGCACAGCAAAATAAACCATCAACAAAATGAAACGGCAACCTATTATATGGGTGAAAGTATTTCCAAATGATATATCTGATGAGGAGGGTAATATCCTCAAAATTTATAAAGAACTTATACAACTAAATATTTAAAAAATCAGATTTTAAAATGATTAGACATTTAGAGGACCTGGTTAGACATTTTTCCAAAGATGATATATAGATAATCAACAGGCACAAGAAAAGATGCACATCACCCATCAGGGATATGCAAATCAAAACCACAATGAGCTATCACCTTGCACATGTTAGAAAGGCAAGTATCAAAAAGATGAGAAATGACAAGTATTGGTGAGGATGAGGAAAAAAGGGAACTCTTGTGTTCTATTGGTTGGAATATAAATTGGTGCAGCTGATAAAGAAAACAGTATGGAAGTTTCTCAAAAAACAGAACAATGATTCAACATTCCCACTTCTGGATATTTATGAAAAGAAAATAAAGATATTAATTCAAGGAAATATATGCACTTCAATGTTCTTTGCAGCCTTATTTACAATAGATAAGAATATGAAACCAAAGTAAGTGGCGATCAATAGATACAGAAAATGTGGGAAAATACATTTATATATACACACTACATGTCATACTTATATTCACAATGGAATATCATTTAACTATAAAAAGAATGATATCTTACCATCTGCAATATGAATAGACCTAGGGGTTATTATGCTAAGTGAAGTAAGTCAGAGAAACACAAATAACATATGATTTCAATTATGTGTAGAATCTAAAAAAACAAATGAACAAACATAGCAAAGCAAAAACAGACTCATAGATACAGAGAATGAACAGGTGGTTGCCAGAGGGGAGGAGACATGGGAAGAGGTACAAAATAGGGAAAGAGGATTATGAAGTACAAACTTACAAAGATAAATAGGTCATGGGGATGTAATGTACAGTATAGGAAATATAGTCAATAATACTGTAATAACTTTTTATGGTGACACATGATAATTAGACTTACACTGATCACTTCACAATGCCTAAAAGTATCAAATTATTATATGGTTGACCTGAAACTAATATTTTATTTAGTCACTCAGTCGTGTCCAACTCTTTTGCCACCCTATGGACTGTAGTGACTGAGCATGAGAGTGGAGAGTGGCCTGTAGCCTTCGAGGCTCCTCTGTCCATGGAATTTTCCAGGCAAGAATACTGGAGTGGGTTGCCATTCCCTCCTCCAGGCGATCTTCCTGACCCAGGGACTGAATCCACATCTCTTGTGTCTCCTGCATTGGCAGGCAGATTCTTTACTGCTGAGCCACCTGGGAACTATCTTGCTTTTACCTGTTGCAGATATAAGCAGCCAATAGAAGGAAGATTTCTACTGAAGAAAGTGTTACTATGTTCCAAAAATATATATTGAACCCAATAATATTCTAATGTTTAAGATGGTCTTCCTAGAATACTTGTGAAGAAACTTCTGCTTATTTCTCCAACCATATGTGGTTCCCTATTTATTTAAAGAATATTTACTTCTCTTGAGCATAAATATTTGATGTTTTTCTGAGAACAACTTTTGAGTAGAGTTTTTGTCATAGGAAATACACAAATGTATATACATACAAGCAAAAAATTGTAGTTTCAGCAGAGGAATTTTCCTGTGGTCCAGTGGACCTTGTGAAACTGCCAACTGTTGGTAACATTGCCAAGTGTTGGTAAAAATTTGCAGCCAACTGTTGGTAAAAATTTGGAGGCACATGGAAACACAGACACAGGGGAAAGAACATCATTTTCACAATCACAGTGCAGAATGCTTTGGCTCTATCTCTAAAGTTGCCTTTTTCATACTGTTCATGGCGTTTTCATTGCAAGGAGATAAAAACACCTTCTCAAGTGAACAATGCAAAGAAATAGAGGAAAACAATAGAATGGGAAAGACTAGAGATCTCTTCAAGAAAATTAGAGACATCAAAGGAACATTTCATGCAAAGATGGGACAGAAATGGTAAGGACCTAACAGAAGCAAAAGATATTAAGAAGAGGTGGCAACAATACACAGAAGAACTATTATTAAAAAAAAAGTCTTAATGACCCAGATAACCACGATGGTGTGGTCACTCTCCTAGAGCCAGACATCCTGGAATGTGAGTTAAGTGGTCCTTAGGAAGCATTACTACAAACAAAGCATAATGGACATAATGGAATTATAGCTGAGCTATTTAAAATCCTAAAAGATGATGCTGTTAAAATGCTGCACTCAATATGTCAGCAAATTTGGAAAACTCAGCAGTGGCCACAGGACTGGAAAAGGTCAGTTTTCATTCCAATACCAAGGAAAAACAATGCCAAAGAATGTTCAAACTACTGGACAGTTGCACTCATTTCACATGCTAGCAAGGTAATGTTCAAAAGCCTTTAAGCTAGGCTTCAACAGTATCTGAACTGAGAACGTCCAGATGCACAAGCTGGTTTTAGAAAAGGCAGAGGAAGCGAAGTGAGCTCGCTCAGTTGCGTCTGACTCTTTGCGACCTCATGGACTGTAGCCCACCAGGTTCCTCCATCCATGGGATACTCCAGGCAAGAATACTGGAGTGGGTTGCCATTTCCTTCTCCAGGGGAACTTCCCAACCGAGGGATCGAACCTGGGTCTACCACACTGCAGCCAGGCACTTTACCCTCTGAGCCATGGGGGGAGCACAAAGCAGAGGAACCAGAGATCAAATTGCCAACATTTGTTGGATCACAGAAAAAGCAAGGGAATTTCAGAAAAACATCTACTTCTGCTATGACAAACCTAGAAAAGCTATGACAAACCTAGACAGCTTATTAGAAAGCAGAGACATTTTACTGACAAAGGTCCATATCATCCAAGCTATGGTTTTTCCAGTATTCATGTATGGATGTGAGAGTTGGACCATAAATAAGGCTGAGCACTGATCGGTTAGTTCTGTTCTTGCAAGCATTCCATAATTATTAAAATACCCACTTGAATAAGCAAAAATTAAGTGGACTTCACAAATTATCTTTCAGAATGAATCCATTGGAGCTGGTCTTAGTAAGTTAGCAAAGGTTCTTTGGGCTCTTATGATGCTCTAGTATAACAAGTCACTGTTTAAGATATATTTTTGTGCCCTTGGTTCCACAGGTTGAAAGCTAACAGTTGTCGTTGTGTGGCCCTGGTACATACCATGAGCTGGAGGTCTCCATCTGGGACATTGAGCATGCTTTGCAAACCTCTCAACTACTTGCACAGAAAGGTGACATTATGAAATATGGTTTTATGGTGTAATCACCCAGAAACTCATCAATGCCCACGGGCACCTAGACAATTTATTGCTGTGAAATTCATAATCTTCCACCTTAAAATATGTCATTT
>SJYQ01014226.1:5951-23056 GCA_006410935.1 Redunca redunca
ACATACATATTGTATACATTGTTATACATATATATTGTACATACTATATATATGTATATATGTTGTTACAGTATATACAATATATATGTATATATGTTGTTACAATATATACATATGTATATGGACGTGAATCTGAGTGAACTCTGAGACTTGGTAATGGACAGGGAGGCCTGGCATGCTGCGATTCATGGGGTCGCAAAGAGTCGGACAGGACTGAGCACTGAACTGAACTGAACTGATGTTGTTACAATATACACAATATATATATGTATATATATTGTTCAAAAGACTTCTTTAAAAAGGAAAGAAAGCAAGGATTACCCTAAAGGCTAAGCATCTTGTCTCATAAGGAATGTAAACTTGATCGGTGTGCCCTCTAGCACCCCAACCCAGCCCTGAAAGCCATCTGCCTATCTGGAACCCCTCTCTGTGGGATGCTGGGTCACTCTCAATCTATACAATGACATAAAGCAAGCTGTCTTCCTTTTCCTTCTGAGATAAGAAAGGATCAAGGTGGTTGGCTCATGCTATGGTAACAATATCATTTTTCAGCCTAGTTAGGACACTTTTTGAGAGTGAGGAGGGGAGTTGTTAATTACCACTCCGACTCAAAAGATGTAAACCAGGACCTTCTATACAAACCAGGACATATGAAAACATTCAGCTGCTTAATCACAAGGCAAAATGTAAGATATTTATCTACCGCCTGCTCTGTGCCAGGTACTGGGGCTGACTCTCCAGATCCTCATACCAGGCTTCAGTGGGGGCTGTTCTTTTATGGCTGGGGGGTGGAGTGGGCAGAGAGCCAGAGCAACCTGCCCCATGCCTCACAGACCAGCAAACCCCTCCCTGAGTGATAGTCGCTCAGTCATGTCCAACTCTTTGGGACCCCATGGACTGTAGCCTGCCAGGCTCCTCTGTCCATGGAATTCTCCAGGCAAGAATACTGGAGTGGGTTACCATTTTCTTCTCCAAAAAAAACCTCCTTCCTGGGGAATAATAAAACTGAGCACCCAAATGAGCAGCAGGACAAAAAGCACTCCCAGATAATTCCCTGGAAGTCCAGGGGTTAAGACTCTGGGCTTTCACTGCCAGGGGCCTGGGTTCAATCCCTGGTGGGGGAACTAAGACTACGTAAGCTGTGTGGCCAAAAATGAATGAATTAAAAATTTTTTCAAAAGTGCTCCCAGAGGCCACTGGTGGGGTCAGGAAGGGCTAGGGCTCCTGAGGATGCTGCACTGAAAGGCATTCAGATCCTGGAGCTGGTTTCTAGGTCTGAGGTCGAAAGCTTTGCAAATCCCTCCTGCTGCGCTGAGTTCAGTTTCCAGGAGCTGGGGTAGAAGGTTTGCAGTGCAGGCTGATCTGTGAGTAACTGAAAGCTCCATGCAACCCTCACTGAAGGAGAACCCCCCATCCCACCTCACACGAGCTCTCAGCAGGACAGATCCCCAGCTGTCTCCTTCTTGCCCACCTAGGGCCCACCCGCAAAACAAGCCATGCTGTTTCCAGCTTGCCCGTAACCCAGACCCAGGAAAGTGCTGGGTTCTGATGAGAGACACAAAAAAGAGAGACAGTACGGGTGTCAGTGACCCAGAGAAAGTAGGCCCGCCTGGAGAGGAATCAGGCCATGTGGGCAACACATGAGTGCCCTGGGGGACATGATTCCCCCAATTATTTCTAAGCCTAATTGCTGATGGGTGGAATGAAGAGTTTTGTGGTTTGTGAATCAAGAGGTAAATTCTGTATGCCCGAGGGAGGGCATGGACCCATGGGGATGATGGTAAGATTTCCACATCAAAGCGAGACCCTGAACCCCTTTCCATCCCCTCCCCACCTCCCACCATCAGGAATTCGGGTCCTGGCCACTCCCTCTTTGCAGCCCTAGCCGCAGCTGAGAGCCTGACCTGTCCTCTCCAATGTGGGCGTTAGCCCAGGCAGCCTCGGGAGCGTGACTGCTAGTGGAGCTTCTGCCTGGAGTATACTTCGCACCCCGTCTTCACATAGGCTGTTCCTTCTCCCCAGCTTGCCTTTCCCTCTCTAGGCAGCTAGGGAACTCCTTCCCATTCTGCCTCAAGGCCCAGCTCCAGGCAGAAGGTCTGGAAGGGCAGCGGCCAAGATATGTGTGAGGTAGCGTGGTGGGTCTTCCTCTCATTTTCCTCTAAACTCAAGAAGCGCTGCTTTTGAGAAAGAAAAAGATTACCTGTGATGATGACTAGAAGGATGCTGAGTGGGACTTGCTGGCGGTCCAGTGCTTAAGGTTCAGCGCTTCCACTTCAGGGGGCACAGTTTCAATCCCAGGTCAGGCGCTAAGATCCAGTACGGCGTGACACACAGCCAGACAAGAAAGAAGGATGCCAAGTTCCAGGTCAGAGTCATCCCTACTGTGAAACTCACTTTGCCTCCCCCAAGTGTGGTGTCTCGGCCTCTTGCTTTTGGGGGCTCCCTCTGTGGGGTGCCTTCTGAACCCCTGTGCACTTTTCTCAGGACACCAGCCATAGTTCATGACTGTGTGCATATCTGCTATTGCTTGAATTACATCTTCTGCCCACACTGGCTCCATAAGAGCAGAGACAGTGTCTTTCCTTTTTTAAAAAACCAACTTCATCAAGATATAATTTCACATGATAAAAGGCATCCATTTTAAGCGTGCAGTTTAATGAATTTTGGCAAACGTATACACCCTTGTAACCAACCATCACAATCAAATTACAGTTCGTTTCCACCGTGCCTCCTGCGGTCAGCCCCCTCCACACCATGGTAGGCCACTGAGGGTCTGTTTTCTGTCAGTGTAAATTCACTTTGCCCAGCCTGGAGTCTCAGATAGGTGGAGGCATGCAGTGTGTCCCCTTCTGCGTCTGGCTTTTCTTTCGCATAATGCTTTCGAGATTTGTCCAGGTTGCTACGTGTCTTAGCGGTTCTTTGTTTGTTGCTGAGTCCCTTGCATGGACGTGCCACCATTTGTTACACTCCATCTGTTCGTAGACATTTGGGTTGTTTCCATCTTTAGTCATTATGAGTAAAGCTGATACGGACATTCAGGGACAATCATCTGTGTGGACATAAGCATTCATTTCTTTGGGTAAATATTGGGACTGGAACTGCTGGGTCACGTGTAATAACTTTTTAAGAACTGCCAGCCTGTTCTCCAAAGAGTCTGTACCGCGTAACTCGTCAGCAGCAGCTCGAGGGGTGGGGGTGGGCAGCAGTGACTGCTCACTCTCCAACACTGGAGACCACAGCCATGCCTCTTCATGCAGAGCAGCATCCTCAGCCCCTGGCCCAGCGCTGCTCACCAAGGGCACCCTATCCATCCTTATCGAACGCATGTGTGAAGGCACTTTGCTTTTGTCATTTTGTTATCAATTCTAAACCAATGTTTATTCTACTTCCACTTCTCTGGGTGTTTTAAAATCTTTTGTTATTCTTAATAATCACACATATTGTATAGGATCAGGGTACAGAAATTAGAACAGTAATGAAAAACACAATTTTAAAATTATCCCTTCTTCTGTCTGTCTAGAGATCCACATTCCAGGCTCCATACTGGGTGCTGGGAAAACAGAGATGAATAAAACACACTGACAGGGGGCTTCCCTGGTGGCTCAGTGGTAAAGAATCCACCTGCCAATGCAGGAGATATAGGTTCAATCCCTGGTCTGGGAAGATCCCACATGCCGTGGAGCTACGAAGCCCATGAGCCACAACTATTAAGCCTGTGCTTGAGAGCCTGGGAGCTGCAACTACTGGACCCACAGGCCCTAGAGCCTGAGCTCAGCAACAAGAGAAGCCACAGCAATGAGAAACCCGTGCACTGCAATAGAGAGTAACCCCTGCTTGCCGCAATTACAGAAAAGGCCACACCACAGCGAAAACCCAGCACGGCCAAAAATAAACAGAAACGTAAATAAATAAAAATTATTTATATTAAAAAAAACACATGCTGGCAGTCTGCAAGGGCTCTGCTGGCTCTAGCTCCTTGGACAGGTACACCCCACATGGGGTGACCCAGAGGAGATGGGTACACAGGAAAGCCTTCAAGGGGGGAAGAAGGGAAGGAAGAAGGAACATGTGGGGTGCTGGTGGAGAGCGGTGGGCCAGAAGTGGGCTGCATGGGGGGCTGGGGCTTCCCAAGGCTAAGGAGGATGCTCCCCAGTTGGCCCCTGCGGCCCCAGCTCCTCCTGCAGCCGCAGGGCACCAGCTCTGGGTGCACCCAGCCCCTGGGTTTGCTATTTCCATGCTCGGGCATAATCTCCCCAGGAGCTTACAGCCACCTTTGCTAGCTCCTCCTCCTCCAGGCCCGAAGCATGGAATAACCAGGTGGGCTGACTCCCTGGACCTCTATTCTCTAGCTACTCTCTTTCCTTCACTGCCCAATCAGTCTCCAGGCTCCACAGGTCACCCATCCAGTCCTGAGACTCATTCCTCCTCCAAGCCCTGCAGTCTCCTGTGGGCCCCAAGCCTGGGTGTCCATGATGTGGCTGCCATTCTTTCCTGCTGGCTGTCTCCCAGATATCTGTGCTCTCAAGGGAACTCTGGACATTCCTGCCTCCAAACCTGTCCCTTCTCCATTCTTTCCATCCCAGAAATAGGCACCACCATTTGCTCTAATCCACAACAAAGGAATCATTCTTGATTCCTTTTCTCCTCCCCACCCACATCTGATGCTAAAGCCGAAGCTCCAATACTTTCACTGCTCATTGCCAAGAGCCGACTCATTGGAAAAAGACCCTAATGCTAGCAAAGACTGAGGAGAAGTGGGCAGCAGAGGATGAGATGGTTAAACAGCATCACTGGCTCAATGGACATGAATTTGAGCAACTCCAGGAGACAGTGAAGGACAGGGAAGCCTGGTGTGCTGCAGTCCACAGGGTCACAAAGAGTCAGACATGACTTAGTGACTGAAGAACAACAGCCAGCAACTTCAGTTCTGGGTATAATATATACATATACATACATACATATACACCCAAGAGTTAAAAGCAGAGACTGGAACTGATATTTGAACACCCATGCTCATAGCAGCATTATTTACAACAGTCAAAAGGTGAAATCCACCCAAGTACCCTTGGATGGATAAACCAAATTCCATCCATGCAATGGACTATTACTGCCTTAAAAAGGAGGGAAGTTCTGACATGGATGAGGCTTGAGTTCCTTATGCTCAGTGAAATAAGTCAGTCTCAACAGGACAAATGCTGTATTATTCCACTTATATAAGGGACCTTGTGTAGGCTTGATCATAGAGACAGAAAGTAGGATGGTGGGGGCCGAAGGCTGAAGGGAGATGGGGTGGCGAGTGGTTGTTTGACAGGGACAGAGTTTTGTTCAGGAAGATGAAAAGGTCCTGAAAATGGATGGTGATGACGTCTGCACAACAGGGTGAATGCACTTAATGCTACTGAACTGTACGCTTAAAAAAGGCTCAAAAGGTAAATTTTATATTTTGCCATTATAAAAATTTTGTCCCCCAAAATGTACATGTCAGCTCTTGTCACTTTCCTGCTGGAAACTCTCTGATGACTTCCCACTACTCTATGCTGGACTGCCAGCCTCTCCTCTGGCCCAGACTGCTCCCCCCCGCCCCCCCACCAGCCACCAGACACCAGCCCCCTCCCATCTGCTCCCCACAGGAATCTCTGGAGCAGCTCTGCAAGCTGCCTGCCTGCTGGCAACCATCACCATGGTGGGCTCTGGTTTGCCCACATTAGCCCTGTATTCAGGCCATTATCTGTAATGACAGCCTGGCATAATTATATTTTTACAATTTGTATAATTATATTCTATTGAGCTAAGTGATCATTATTATTTTTATTCAATATTTATTAAGCACTTTCAGCCATGCAAAGCAAAATAAGATGTGGCTTCAGCTCTAAAAAAATCTTCCTGCCTAATCCCATTCCAAATTCATTTCAACTTCAGTTTTCCTCCTTCTTGGAGAAGGCACTTCTCCAAGAAGTGCCTCTCCAACTTCTATGGTTTTTTTTTTTTTTTTGCTGGGGCTTTTTATGCATATAAGGTTTATATTATACAAGCTTCTCTTTATATCATACAAGCATTTCAGTGACGCTCAGGGAGCAGGTGTGATCACCCTTAGCTTACAGGGGAGGAACGTGATAGGCAGACTAGGGGAGCTAGTAAGTGAGTAATTTAGGTCCTTGTGATGGGAAAGCCTTTACCACTTCTCTCGTGCAATGTGATAGCTTGGCTTATTAGGAAGGGCTTCTTTCTTTTCCACCTTATTTACATCTTACAAGCCAAACACTGTGCCAGTCCGTGGGAGAAACACATGCACAAACAGATGGCTCTAAAACAATGTCCTAAGTCTGGGATCACAAAGTCAAATGCTCCCAGGAGTCAAGCAGGGAGTGGAGATGATAAAGCAGACAGGTGAGTGATAGAGAGTGGTGGGAACCGTGGCAAACCCAAGAGCATGTGACTCATCTAATGACAGCCACCAGCTCTGCCAGGAAGCAACGTGGGGTCATGTCCCCTGACCTTCCCACTCTTTGAGATAGATTTACAAGTGAAATCTCCAGAATTTTAAATGTTGCCAACTTTGGCAGATACTGGTTGTTCTCTAATCTACAATCATTCTTTGCCTCAAACCTCACCTCCCATGTCCCTCAGTTTTTGTCATTGGGGATCAGATATTCTTTGATCACAGGAAGATAGCCCTAGGGGTTAAATCTTAATTGGTATAAAGCAATGCTAGCAGTCTCCTTCTCTTCAGACAGTAATTGGTCTCAGGGTGAATCAATTCTGACAAATAAATGGAAGAAGAAGACCCCTAAGGAGATCTTCTCTTCCTTTGGAAAAAGACAAAGGCTTGAGACCTAATGAGGAAAGAGCCTTTTGCTTGTGGCCCTTTCCCCTTATTCCTAATGCAGTGAAATCTGGAATAGCAGCAGCCCTTTTGGAACTATGAGGCAATAAACATGAAGACTAAAACCAACATTCCAAGAATGACAGAGCAGAAAGATGGAAGGTCCATAATGATATCCTTCCTGCATCAGCTCCAGATGGGGCCATAGCCACTATACATAAGCTCAATGGAGCAAGCACTGGGCAATGCCAGAGTGGCTGCAGACAGAGAACAGCTAACGTGCACAGTGAGGCATCCTGCCACTTGTTTACCAGAGGCCTCCCACGTAGGAGCCCTTTGGTGGGCATGGATACAGGCTACACTTACCTTCACACCTCTCCTCATTTTGACAAGTTCACCCACAGACCCCTTCCCCAGACCCTTTTGTCTCTAAGTCTCCAATCTTGTTCTTTCCAAGCTTCCAGAGCACCAGTCAATCTGTTAGCTGCTGCCCCTGAACTGGTGTCGATCCTGACCTCTGGCTTTCTCTCTTCCCAGGCAGGTGGCCTTCTAGGGGAGCCCCTTCACCTCTACCTTTCAGTCACACTGGGTGAAGCTGCTTGGTATAGCATTCCCAGTGTGCCTGATACTAGCACGTTTACAAAGCAGTCTATTACCTGGGTCCTAGGTTGGCACTCTTCTGCCCATAGAGAATCTCCTGAGGCCATCGCTGTGGGGAGTGGGGGGCTTGGGGGGCAGAAGAGGTGTCCTAGAATCTCAGCCACGTGTTCATGTGACTTCCTTGCGCTCCAGAGATGTGCTCAAGGCTGGCATCATCCTCCACATCAACCTCCCCCGGACAGTGCAGTGAGGCATGCGGCTCAACTCACATACTCTCGTGGGGTTGTCTGGTATTTGGTCTCTCTCTACCAGTGTCCAGCAGCAGATCTGGAGCTGTTGTTCAAACGGAGAATAGTTATTTTCAGCAGCTGTATCTTTGCTCCTTGCCCCTTAGAGTCTGTGCTAGGATTCTCTTCCTGGGATCTGCCCCAGACACCCTGCCCTAGATCTGTGGGGTTATCTGGTGAAGGGCCCAAAAAAGCACACTCAGACTAGGTTCAAGTAGTCTTTTAAGGTCAGAGAGCCTCCAGCTTAGCTAAGCAAAGTGATCAAGCCCCTCCCAGATGTTGGAGTGAACACACACTGAATCCAGTTCAGTTCAGTCACCAGTCAGGTCCGACTCTTTGCGAACCCATGGACTCTAGCACGAGAGGCTTCCCTGTCCATCACCAACTCCCGGAGCTTACTCAAACGCATGTCCATTCAGTTGGTGATGCCATCCAACCATCTCATCCTCTGTCATCCCATTCTCCTCCTGCATAGTGGGAATTTCTAATAGTGTACTTTCACAGCCTTGAGAAATTTCATAGAAATAGCACCTGGAAAAACAGCATGATTTGATGATTATTTTTCATATTTTTCTTAGACTAATAGACTTGTTACAAATCCCAAGGCCAGACCTAGAAGGGAGTATGACTGGGATCATGAAAGTATGGACCTTGAAACACGGAGTCAACGTTAGGTATGAACACTGCCTATGCACTTGCTGATTGTTCCAAAGACTAGAAGGGAATGGCCTGGGGTAAAAACAAGGAGATCTAGACTATGTCAATGTAGTGTCTTGGGAAAGATAGATCAAAGAAAGGTTTGTAGTCTGCAATCAGGAACAAAAGCTGGACTCAGGGTGGACTCTGCACCTCAGTCCAATAGAGGCTGCAGGTCCCCTGACCCATTGCACCAGATTTCGTGTTCTGTTTTCAAATTTGCATCACTTGTTCCTGGACCTTTAGGGCAAAACTCCTGCCTTCTAGCTTTCCCAGTATCAGAGTCTTTTCCAACCAGTCAGTTCTTCACATCAGGTGGCCAAAATATTGGAGCTTCAGCATCACTCCTTCCAATAAATATTCAGGACTGATTTCCTTTAGGAATGACTGGTTTGATCTCTTTGAAGTCCAAGGGACTCTCAAGAGTCTTCTCCAACACCAGTTCAAAAGCATCAGTTTTTCGGTGCTCAGCTTTCTTAATGGTCCATCTCTCACAGTTTGAGTAAACTTCAGGAGTTTGGTGATGGAAAGGGAAGCCTGGCATGCTGCAGTCCATGGGGTCACAAAGAGTCGGACACCGATGAAAGACTGAATTGAACTAAGTGAACTCTCACATCCATACATGACTTTGGAAAAACCATAGCTTTAACTAGACAGATCTTTGTCAGCAAAGTAACGTCTCTGCTTTTTAATATGCTGTCTACGTTGGTAATAGCTTTTCTTCCAAGGAGCAGGTGTCTTTTCATTTCATGGCTGCAGTCACCATCTGCAGTGATTTTGGAGCCAAGAAAACAGTCTGTCACTGTTTCCATTGTTTTCCCATCTATTTGCCATGAAGTGATGGGGCCAGATGCCATAATTTTTTGAATGTTGAGTTCTAAGCCACTCTCCACTTTCACTTTCATCAAGAGACTCTTCAGTTCCTCTTCGCTTTCTGCCATAAGGGTGGTGTCATCTGAACATCTGAGGTTACTGATATTTTGATTCCATCTCGAGCTTCATCCAGCCCAGCATCTCACATGATGTACTCTGCATATAAGTTAAATAAGCAGGGTGACAATATACAGCCTTGACATACTCCTTTCCTGATTTGGAATCAGTCCATTGTTCTATTTCCAGTTCATACTGTTGCTTCTTGACCTGCATACAGATTTTCAGAAGGCAGGTCAGGTGGTCTGGTATTCCCATCTCTTGAAGAATTTTCCACAGTTTGTTGTGATCCACACAAAGACTTTGGCATAGTCAATAAAGCAGAAGATGTTTTTCTGGAACTCTTTTGCTTTTTCAATGATCCAACGGATGTTGGCAATTTGATCTCTGGTTCCTCTGCCTTTTCTAAATCCAGCTTGAACATCTGGAAGTTCTCAGTTCACGTACTGTTGGAGCCTTACTTGGAGAAGTTTGAGCATTACTTTGATAGCATGTGAGATGAGTGCAATTATGCAGTCGAGCATTCTTTGGCACTGCCTTTCTTTGGGACTGGAATTTTCCAGGAAATTGGAAATCACAGGATTTCCAGTCCTGTGGCCACTGCTGAGTTTTCCAAATGTGCTGGCATATTGAGTGCAGCACTTTCACAGCATCATCTTTCAGAATATGAAATAGCTCAGCTGGAATTCCATCACCTCCACTAGCTTTATTCATAGTGATGCTTCTAAGGCCCACTTGACTTCACATTCCAGGATGTCTGGCTCTAGGTCAGTGATCACACCATTGTGGTTATCTGGGTCATGAAGATCTTTTTTGTACAGTTTTTCTGTGTATTCTTGCCACCTCTTCTTAATAATCTTCTCCTTCTGTTAGGTCCATACCATTTCTGTCCTTTATTGAGCCCATCTTTACATGAAATGTTCCCTTGGTGTCTCTGATTTTCTTGAAGAGATCTCTAGTCTTTCCCATTCTGTTGTTTTTCTCTATTTCTTTGCATTGATCACTGAGGAAGGCTTTCTTATCTCTCCTTTCTATTCTTTGGAACTCTGCATTCAGATGGGTATATGTTTCCTTGCTTCTCTTCTATTCTCAGCTATTTGTAAGGCCTTCTCAGACAACCATTTTGCCTTTTTGCATTTCTTTTACTTGGGGATGGTCTTTATCACTGCCTCCTGTACAATATCACAAACCTCTCTCCATAGTTTTTCAGGCACTCTGTCTATCAGATCTAATCCTTTGTATCTGTTTATCACTTCCACTGTATAATCATAAGGGATTTGATTTAGATCATACCTGAATGATCTAGTGGTTTTCCCTACTTTCTTCAAGACTGAATTTGGCAATAAGGAGTTCATGACCTGAGCCACAGTCAGCTCCCAGTCTTGTTTTTGCTGACTGTAGAGAGCTTCTCCATCTTCAGCTGCAAAGAACATAATCAATCTGATTTCAGTACTGACCATCTGGTGATATTCATCTCTTGTGTGTAGAGTCGTCTCTTGTGTTGTTGGAAGAGGGTGTTTGCTATGACCAGTGCATTCTCTCGGCAAAACTCTGTTAGCCTTTGCCCTGCTTCATTTTGTACTCCAAGGCAAAACTTGCCTGTTACTCTAGGTATATCTTGACTTCCTACTTTCACATTCTCCACTCCCCTATGATGAAAAGAACATCTTTTTTGGTGTTAGTTCTAGAAGGTCTTGTAGGTCATCACAGAACATTCAGCTCAGCTTCTTTGGCATTAGTGATTGGGGCATAGACTTGAATTCCTGTGATATTGAATGGTTTGCCTTGGAAGCAGAGATCATTGTGTCATTTTTGAGACTGCACCCAAGTACTGCATTTCAGACTCTTATTGACTATGAGGGTTACTCCATTTGTTCCAAAGAATTCTTGCCCACAGTAGTATATTATAACGGTCATCTGAATTAAATTCACATTTTGATGCATTTTAGTTCACTGATTCCTGAAATGTTGATGGTCATTCTTGCCATCTCCATCTCTCAGACCACTTTCAATTTACCTTGATTCATGGACCTAACATTCTAGGTTCTTATGCAATATTGCTCTTTACAGCATCAGACTTTACTTCCACCACCAGTTACTTCTACAACTGGTGGTTGTTTTTGCTTTGGGTCTGCCTCTTCATTCTTTCTGGAGTTATTTCTCTACTCTTCTCCAGTAGCATATTGGGCACCTAGCGACCTGGGGAGTTCATCTTTCAGTGTCGTAATTTTTTGCCCTTTTATACTGTTCATGGGGTTCTCAAGGCAAGAAGACTGAAGTGGCTTGTCAATCCCTTCTGAATCCAGACTCTCTGGTAAATCAGTTACATTGATTTAACTGATCAATCAAGTTATGCTGATTTAACAGCCAAAGCTGTTAAATTAAGCTGTTACATTAAGCTCTGTCCACCTGGACTGATGTCATTAGAACCCATTCCCCACACACTCCTCAAGTTTCCGATGATAAAAGCAGTGAGCATGCTGCAATTCTTTTGTTGTGTCAACATCTCTGGCCTTTGCTGCTGCATCCCAGGGCACGCTGGGATCTGACTCCAATTATGGACTGTTGTTAATGAGAGGTGTGTCCTGAGAAGGCTCAGCGTCCCTGTTCCAGGTAAGCACAGTGAGCTCATTAAGAGGACTTCAGGGGGTGAAAGGGGAGTGAGCTCAGGCAGGCAGAGGGGCTGTTTGCTCTGACAGAGGCTCAGAGCGGTAGAGGTGGTTAAAGATTTGCTAGTATCCTCCCTACTGTCCTTTTCTAAGCCTCAGGACCCCACTCTTCCCAATAAAGAGCCTAACTTCACAAAAAAGCCTAGGTGAACTTGTGACTTCAACTTCTGTGGTAATTATGTCTCCAGTAAGACTACAGGCAGGTCTGACCTTTAGCCCCATCAGCCCTGAAGCTACAAAAGATCAGGAAAGGCTGAGGGCTTGCTCTGAGAGTTTACAGTCAGAGCTTCCAACTTTCTTTCTGAAATCTCCCCATCTCAGGAAAAGCCCGTCTCACAAGGCTCCACCACCTTGGGGCAGCCTTGCCTTCAGGGGGCTGTCACCCAGGCAGTGGCAGGGACAGCCTAAGTGACTGTTTGGCCAGTGCCTGCTGCCAGGGAGGTCATCTCTGCTCTAGCACAATCATATCATCAGCTCCAGATCCCATTTCTGTGGGTCTGTTTCCTGTTCCAACTACGTATATCTCAATGTTCAATCAGGAAAGCAGAAACTTCTTCATATATTTCAGAGAGGGATTTAAAGCTGAGACATGACTTTGAGGGTGTGGAAAGGGCATATGCTGGAGCATGAGGGAGCTGCCGCTGAGATGCAGCTTGGAGATGAGGAAACTGCTGCTGCCCCTGGCTGGGGGCCAGGCCCACATTGCCCCCTAGACTGCCCGCGGTGCTGCAGCAGAGTGGAACCCCACCCCACTGTGCGCAGTGCAGGTGACTCCCCGTAACCAACCCCCACCCCAAATCCCCACCTGCTGCCAACACCTTCACACAACCATAAACAATGCTTCCTCCTCCATCTGTGCTGCACCCTCTCACCTGGGTCTCCCAGAAGTCAGCTGGCGGGGGTTCTGGGAAGCATAGTTACCTAGTGCCCGGGGTACAGGTGCAAATGCAGTGGGGAGGCAGCAGAAGCAGCGGGCACACCTGAGAAGCTGTGAGGATACATGGTGAACAAGAGCACCGATGACAGAATGATCTGCTAACTCATGTGCTGCTTCTCAAGCAGGGAAGTTCTGAGGATCACAGATTCTTCCCTTCTCCCACTCTCTTAGGTTCCAAGCTTGTTTCTTTTTTTACAAATGCTGGGCACATTCCCTCTTTCTGCCGATCTGTTTTTGCCCCACTCCTTACTTCTCAAAATGGCCATATACAGCAGTGTGTCCTGCCAATTCCACAACCTGAGCTTCTGACCCTCCTTTTCTCCTTGAATTATTCTGGCTCTTTTCATCCTCCAGATGCTTGCCACTCTCCTTCCTAAACCTAACCCATCTTGCTCTCAAACATGCTGAAGTCCTCTTTCTCCTTGAAACCTGATTAACAAACAATAACCTTCTAGAGAAACAAAATTTAAAAACGATGGCTGTCTGCTTCCTGTGTGGACCAAGGACCCTCATGGGTAGCCTGTTTGCAGAGGGAAGGCTTTCCTTTGGCTTGGAGCTGAATTCTGCAGACTGAAATAGCGCCTCCGTCTCTGCTTGGCACAGGGCTTGGTGCCAGTCAGTCACCCCTCGGCAATCAGGATGAACTTTTAAGTTGGGTCTGCTCCCTAGCTTCTGGACTCTTCAGGCTCTCCACTGCTCTCAGAAAGCAAGCCAAGCTTCTCACCTGCCCATTGGGAGTGGGTCCCACCTGGCTCACCATGTCTCCTGCACTCTCTGCCTCACTTGCTAAGCTCCAGCCACACTGGCCTTTTTGTTCCTCAGATCTGCCAAGGCTTCTTCTGGCTCAGGTGTTTTCCCACAGGCTATCAGTCAGAGTGCTCCATTCCTGCCTCCAGATCTGACCTTAGGGACTTTGCTGGTGGTCCAGAGGCTAAGGCCCCGCCCACCCAAAGCAGGGGCCCTGAGTTGGATCCCTTGTTTGGAACTAGAGCCCACAAGCCCCAGTTAGGATGGGGAGCAGCCAAATAAACATTAAAAAAAAGAAAAGAAACTGACCTTAAGTTTCATTTCTCAGACACACCATGCCATCACTCTCATAGCATTTACCACAGGGGATGTTACTTTTCTTATGTTCCTTGTGCTTGAAACTATGCTCTGTGAGAACAGGGACTAGAGCCATCTTGCTCACTGCCTGTAGCTTTCCTCTGTGCCTAGAAGAGCCTGCCATGCACTGGGGGGTCTTGCCCAAGACCTGAGGTCACAGTGGTGAAGATGACACTGTCCTTGTGTTCTCCGCTTTCTCCTTCTAGAGACAAAGCACACAGTAGGTGCTAAGGCAGCTGGGTCATCATGGCTGAAGGGAGATGTGAAGACTTCTGGCACTGCAGAAGTCAGTAATCTGGGGCATCTGTGTTCTCTGGCTTTGGCTCCTCTCATTAAGACTGAAGGGCAGTGCTTTTCAGAGCCTACGAAACTTGCACAAACACGCTCTGCGATTACACATTTTATGTTTTGTAATCATTGCCTAAGTGACAGGCAGAATTGAATCAAAAAGGTTAAACAAGGTACACTTTTAACCTTCCGGACCTCTTTCATGTGAATTTTGGAATCAAAGTTGATTTGGGGTGAAAGGACCTTGTAGCAGGAACATGGAAAAATTTACACAGTTTAGGCTTCTGCAGAGTGCTGCACGGTTGGCAAAGCACTTCCTCCTTTTCAGCTCCTTTGACGCTCACAGCTGACCTGAGAGGGAGCTAGTGCTGGATGGGTAGGGGAATGGCTTTGATCTTTATGCACCAGGCATGTTCACACCTTTTAACAACCCAAGACGGTACGCTTCTCCTGTCTCGTCTCTGCAAATGAGGAAACCGTGGTTTGGAGAGCGTCCCTTGTTTTAAGTGGAAAGACAAGTCTTATTCCACCTCCCAGCAGTATTCAATCCCCTTGAAACAATATCTTTCAACTGGCTTTATGGATACATGCTGCTGCTAAGTCACTTTAGTTGTGTCCGACTCTGCAACCCCATAGACGGTAGCCACCAGGCTCCCCTGTCCCTGGGATTCTCCAGGCAAAAACACTGGAATGGGTTGCCATTTCCTTCTCCAATGCATGAAAGTGAAAAGTGAAAGTGAAGTCGCTCAGTCATGTCAAGACTCTTAGTGACCCCATGGACTGCAGCCCACCAGGCTCCTCTGTCCATGGAATTTTCCAGGCAAGAGTACTGGAATGGGGTGCCACTGCCTTCTCCTAAATTATTCCTGCTGCTGCTGCTGCTAAGTTGCTTCAGTCGTGTCCGACTCTGTGCGACCCTAGACGGCAGCCCATCAGGGTCCACCATCCCTGGATTCTCCAGGCAAGAACACTGGAATGGGTTGCCATTTCCTTCTCCAATGCATGAAAGTGAAAGTGAATGTGAAGTCGCTCAGTCATGTCAAAACTCTTAGTGACCCCATGGACTGCAGCCCACCAGGCTCCTCCATCTATGAGATTTTCCAGGCAAGAGTACTGGAGTGGGGTGCCATTGCCTTCTCCATATGGATACATAATCTGTTGGATTTTCTTTTGCTCAATGGCCACTTTCATGTTTCCTTTGCTGGATCTTTTTTTCATCTCAAAATGTTGGGATAACCCAGGTTATGGTCCTCAGATCTTTGTACTCTTATCTACACTCTCCTCTCAGATACATTCATTCAGGTCCTTGGTTTTAATTACCACCTGGACAATGGTGGTCTGTATTTCACTGCTCCAGCCTGAACTCCGGGCTAGAATAGCCAACCGGCCAGTCAACACCGCCACTAGTGTTTCAACGAAATTGAGACTTCAGTTCAGTTCAGTTGCTCAGTTGTGTCCAACTCTTTGCAACGCCATGAATCGCAGCACGCCAGGCCTCCCTGTTCATCACCATCTCCTGTTCACTCAGACTCACGTCCGTTGAGTCAGTGATGCCATCCAGCCATCTCATCCTTGGTCGTCCCCTTCTCCTCCTGCCCCCAATCCCTCCCAGCATGAGTCTTTTCCAATGAGTCAACTCTTCACATGAGGTGGCCAAAGTACTGGAGTTTCAGCTTTAGCATCATTCCTTCCAAAGAAATCCCAGGGTTGATCTCCTTGCAATCCAAGGGACTCTCAAGAGTCTTCTCCAACACCACAGTTCAAAAGCATCAATTCTTCGGTGCTCAGCCTTCTTCACAATCCAACTCTCACATCCATACATGACCACAGGAAAAACCACAGCCTTGACTAGATGGACCTTACTACACCCCTGCCAAATTTGCTCCTCCTGTTCCCCAGATCAGTAAACAGCACCACCATCCTTTCCCTTAGCAAGACCATGATGAAGTAAAATTTGTATTTTATGGCAAGAAAAGGAAACAACTAAATTTTAAATTCTGTTGGGCCTCCTCCTTCTCTCCCTGATGTGCAGTGTGCACCTGCATTATTCACCACAGCTCCTCAAAGTCAGGAGTGCCCGCTCAACTGTGAAGATCAACTTTTTTTTTTCCCCTTTCTTTTGATGCTAGCAATGGAACTTCTTCTAAGAACACGGTGCTTTCTCAGCTCTTTAGGGGGTCGTGTAACTTGCTTTGCACGTGCTTACCTGGGTTGTGTATCCTTGGTGAGCTCTATGTAAACCATCAGTACGGCATTTTGATATACAATCCTCTGTCTTGAAAATGTACCTACTACGCCTTTGACTTCTAATAGGTATTAAGGGCTCTCAGAGCTTTCTGAGAATCTGCTTCTCCGTTATAATTCTCTGGCTTGAATAAAATCAATCCCCTTTTTTTCTTCTTGATAGTTAACTGAATTTTCAGAGATTACCTGTTGGCTCTATCTTCAAATTAGGTCCCCCAAATCTACTATAATCTACCATTTCCACCACCTCTCTCCATCCCTGTAACAGCTTCTTACCTGCACTCTCTGCCTGCTTCCATTCTCACTCCTCTATGGCCTATTCACATATGGCCACCTGAATATTCCTTGCAAAACTTAAGTGGGGCCTCCCAACTCTTCTGGAAAGAATTCCATGGTTTACAAGACTCTATCTGATCTAGCCTGTGGCTGTTTCCTACCATTCCTAACTCACGACACCTTCAGTCACACTAGCATCCAACTCCTCACTTGCAATCACCTTCAACTCTACAATCTCTATCCTTGTGACT
>SJYQ01014230.1:4645-20765 GCA_006410935.1 Redunca redunca
GATGAGTGCAATTGTGCGGTAGTTTGAGCATTCTTTTACATTGCCTTTCTTTGGAACTGGAATGAAAACTGACCTTTTCCAGTCCTGGGACCACTGCTGAGTTTTCCAAATTTGCTGGCATATTGAGTGCAGCACTTTCACAGCATCATCTTTCAGGATTTGAAACAGCTCAACTGGAATTCCATCACCTCCACTAGCTTTGTTCGTAGTGATGCTTGACTTCACATTCCAAGATGTCTGGCTCTTGATTAGTGATCACATCATCATGATTATCTGGGTCACGAAGATCTTTTTTGTACAGTTCTTCCGTGTATTCTTGCCATCTCTTCTTAATATCTTCTGCTTCTGTTAGGTCCATACCATTTCTGTCCTTTATCGAGCCCATCTTTGCATGAAATGTTCCCTTGGTGTCTCTAATTTTCTTGAAGAGATCTCTAGTCTTTCCCATTCTGTTGTTTTCCTCTATTTCTTTGCATTGATTGCTGAAGAAAGCTTTCTTATCTCTTCTTGCTATTCTTTGGAACTCTGCATTCAGATGCTTATATCTTTCCTTTTCTCCTTTGCTTTTCGCCTCTCTTCTTTTCACAGCTATTTGTAAGGCCTCCCCAGACAGCCATTTTGCTTTTTTGCATTTCTTTTCCATGGGGATGGTCTTGATCCCTGTCTCCTGTACAATGTCACGAACCTCAGTCCATAGTTCATCAGGCACTCTATCAATCAGATCTAGGATCTTAAATCTATTTCTCACTTCCACTGTATAATCATAAGGGATTTGATTTAGGTCAGGGGCGGCGGCCGGGAGGAGCTACCCCGTGTCCAAGGCCAGTGGTGGCCCGGAGGAGACATTCCACTTTCTACCATAATACTAGTTAATATGTATTGTGCACTGTTTCTTACATGTTAGTCAATGGATAAGATGTTTTATATGTATAAACTAATTTAATTCTTATAATCACCCTGTGAGGCAGGAACAAATACTACATTTAAGATGAGGAAATTAAGACTCATTTTGGCCAAGGTCACAGAGCTTCAGTTTGAGCTCTGGATATCTCATTCTAAAGCCCTTATTCTTAATCATTAAGCTATACTGCATCTCATAAAATTGGCATGTGTTGTTAACGCAATTTTGTAAAATTCTGTGTGTTTGTGTGTTTTAATAAAATCTTTGAGAGAAAAGAGCAGTTGTACTTGACATTAAGAGCTTGGGGAGCTTAAAAAATGGTGAGGAAGGGACTTCCCTGGTGGTCCAGTGGCTATGACTCTGAGCTCCCAATGCAGGGGGCCCAGGTTTCATCCCTGGTCAGAGAACTAGACCCTGCATGCTGCAACTAAATAATAATAAAAAAAATTCCATGTGCTACAACTAAGACCTGGTGCAGTCAATAAATAAAATTTTTTTAAAAAGAAAAATGATAGGAGGTGGGAAGACAGCAACAGAGTCTACATTCCAGAAGCTAGGGAGGAGGTGAAAAGCGGGGTAAGGAAGGAGAGGAGGATGAGAGGAGTAGCTTGGAATGACTGGGGGTCCTCTCAACTTAACCATAGGGAGGTTGAGTGGTTTCCTAACAATAACGATAAACAAGGCTTCCGTGAATCTTACACTTTTCCTTGTCTATTCTTACAACTCCAATCCCTCCTTCAAACTTGCTGACCTTGTTCTGCCCAGTGGTTATGAGAACAAGCAGCGAACAGGACTGAAACACATCAAAACCTGCACTATCACCTATAAATGTGTATTTAATATTCTGCTTAAGATTCAGGAGGAGCTTTTCTACTTCCCAGATCTCATTTGCATTTCCATTGACATCTGAAGGACAGAAGTGAAGAAACAAAGCTTGAACTTTCTTTTTCAAATCATAGTATTGAAGGGTATTATTACTGAAGACCAGAAGAAGAAAACAACTAAACTACACAGTTTACAGTATTTTTTACTATCAACTCAGCCCATTGTAACTTTTCAGAGGGCAGTAATTAACAGTAGGAAGAGTATTAGAAGAATGCTTTACTCTTTTCAAAATAATTTTCCATCTACCATTTCACTTTCTCTGTATAACAACTCCAGTGGAGAAGGTAATGCAGATATTATCAGTCCCATTTTATAGATGAAGAAACTGAAACTCAAATAGATTAAGTTAGTTTCTGTAAAAAGCTATGAGAGATGCTTCGGTCTTAGAAGTAGTTCGCTCTCTCCATTTCTGTGGAGTTTCAGTCTGAGTTTCAGATCAATTACTTTAGTATTTCCCAGCACTCTAAAATCTATACTCAGGACTTCCCTAGTGGTCCAGTGGTTAAGAATCCACTTGCCAATTCAGGGGACACGGGTTTGATCCCGGATTCAGGAAGATCCCACATCCCACAGAGCAACGAAGCTCATGCTCTGTAACTACTGAAGCCCACCTGCCTAGAGCCTGTGCTCCACACTAAGAGAAGCCACTGCAATGAGAAACCCCCGCACTACAGCTAGAAAGTAGCCCCCACTCACCACAACTAGAGAAAGCCTGCTTGCAGCAACGAAGATCCAGCACAGCCAATAAATAAATAAAGTCTGCACTCTTCTATTCCATCACCACTTCCAAACCCCGGACACTTGGCCAGCCTCTTCATCTGCTTCATCTTCATCCTGCCTCCGTCATGGGTGCAGGTAATGAAACCACAGCAAAGGGCTCGTGTGCCCAGGGCACACAGAAAGCCAACCCTGACAGAAGGAGTTTGCAGCAAAGTAAGGATTTAGGCTTCCTTGATAGCTCAGTTGGTAAAGAATCCACCTGTAATGCAGGAGACCACAGTTCTATTCCTGGGTTGGAAAGATCCACTGGAGAAGGGATAATCTACCCACTCCAGTATTCTTGGGCTTCCCTGGTGCCTCAGCTGGTAAAGAATCCGCCTCCAATGCAGGAGACCTGGGTTCAATCCCTGGGTTGGGAAGATCCCCTGGAGAAGGGATCTCGCACTCCAGTATTCTGCCTGGACGATTCCATGGACTGTATATAGTCCATGGGGTCACAAAGAGTTGGACACAACTGAGCAACTTTCTCTTTCACTTTCAAGGATTTATTGCAGGGTGCCAAGCAAGGGCGTGGGAGACAATCCTCAGATCCACTCCCACTAGGTCTTGAGTTAGGGGATTTTTAAAAGGGAAGAGCCAAGAGGCTGGGATTAATCATTGTCCTGTGACAACTTTGTGACATTTCTTCATTGTAGTTTTGGAAGCCAGGATATCTCTGGTTTATGATTCTCTGGCCAGGTGGTTCATGGCTTGGGGGTCTGTTAGTTCATCTTGCTCTGGAGGAACAACCCGAGTTTGTATGGTGGTAGTGTTACCTACAACAATTTTAGCCATCTGACTCTGACTGATTAGCATTCAGTTATTACAGGACTGAAGTCAGAGGAGACAAGAAAGGGAATAAGTTTTGGACAGAGAGGTTAATCACAAACTGCAGGGGAACTAAGTTTTAGAGGGACTTGTTTTCAGTAGAAAAGCACTGTATTGTATAACCACTGTTTACTGCACTGGCTCCTTGAATGACTATTCACAACTGACGACAAAAATCTTTCTTGCCTTAAGGTTTCAACATACCTTTTTTCTTTGTCTTCCTTTAATGGTTTTAAAATAGATACACACAAGTTCTTTAAGATTTCTCCCTTCAGGTGTATGTGCATGTGCTCAGACTTTTTGCCATCTCAATGGCACCCCACTCCAGTACTCTTGCCTGGAAAATCCCATGGACGGAGGAGCCTGATGGGCTGCAGTCCATGGGGTCGCTAAGAGTTGGACACGACTGAGCGACTTCACTTTCACTTTCCACTTTCATGCATTGGAGAAGGAAATGACAACCCACTCCAGTGTTCTTGCCTGGAGAGTCCCAGGGACGGGGGAGCCTGGTGGGCTGCCATCTATGGGGTTGCACAGAGCCAGATACGACTGAAGTGACTTAGCAGCAGCAGCAGCAGACTATAGCCTGCCAGGCTCCTCTGTCCATGCAATTTTCTAGGCAAGAATACTGGAGTGGGTTGCCATTTCCTACTCCAAGGGATCTTCCTGACGTGGGCATCAAACCCACATCTCTTCTGTCTCTTGCACTGGCAGAGGCATTCTTTACCACTGCCTCGCAGGAAAAGTCCTCTCCCGTCAAGAAGCAGAGCTTAATTCTCCTCCCTTCGAGCATGAGCTGGAGGTTAAGTTGCTTCTACTAAATAGAATGTAGATCTTCCTCAACTTACTATGGGACTTTTTGCCAATAAATCCATCAAAATTAAAAATATTTTAAGTTGAAAATGCACTTAATACATCTAAGCCACACAACACCATAACCTAGCCTAACTTAAATGTGCTTGGAACACTTATTATTAGCCTACAGTTGGGCAAAATCATCTAACACAACATTTTATAATAAAATGTTGACTATTTCATGTAATTTATTGAATGTGTACCGAAAGTGAAAAATATAATACTTGTATGGGTACAGAATGGTTGTAAGGGCATCGATTGTTTACCGTCATGATCCCCATTAGGGAAGAGTATGGCACTGCACATCAATGGCCTAGGAAAAGATTACACTTCAAAATTCTAACTACAGTTTCTAAGGAATGTGTATCACTTTCAAACCATCATAAAACCGAAAAATCGTAAGTTTAACCATGGTTAGTTGGGGACTTTCTATAAAGTGAAAGTAATGAGAATTAGGTAAAAACACTAGGTCAGAAAAAGCACCCCAGCTTCCTCTCTGCTCTCTCTCTGCTCACAGCTGCCATGTCAGGAGGACACTCAAGCAGCCCTATGGAAAGGCCCAGGTGGCGAAGGAACTGAGGCATTTTGCCAACAGCTAGTAAGGAAGTGAAGCATCTGACCAACAGCCATGTAAGTGAGGCATCTTAAAAGCACATCAAGTTGGGGACTTCCCTGGTGGTCCAAAGGCTAAGACTCTGTGCTCCCAACGCAGGGGGCCCAGGTTCGATCTCTGGTCAGGGAACTGGATCTCACACACTGCAATTAAGAGTTTATATGCCACAGCTAAAACAGATTCAGCATGCCACAACTAAAAGACCTCACATGCCGCAACTTAAAGAATCCACTCGCTGCAACTAAGACCCGGCACAGCCAAATAAATAGATATTAAAAAAAGAAAAAAGAAATCAAGCCTTCAGATGACTGGAGCTGTAGCCGAAAGCTTTATTGCAACCTAATGTGAGTCCCTGAGACAATAGCACCCGGCTAAGCCTCTCCCAGATTCCTGACTCTCAGAAAACGTAAGACAATAGGTTTTTGCTTTTTTTTTGGTTTTGTTATTTCAAGCCTCAGCGTTTTGGGGTTATTTGCTAGGCAGAAATATATCACTAATATCCTATGTTGCTTCCTTTCTTGATTCCAGCTGATGATGTGATGTAGCTTGAGAGTTTCATAGCTTGAACACATTTGGGTGCCAATCATTGCAGTGAAGAGATAAACTGAATGACAAGAAGAGTCCAAGGAAGAACTAGGCACAGGACCTGTGTCCCTAGTTTTAAAACTCTAGGGACTTTTCCTGGTGGTCCAGTGGTTAAGACTCCCTGCTTCCAATGCAAGGAGTGTGGTTCAATCCCTGATCAAAGAACTAAGATCTCACATGCTATGAGGCCAAAAATTAAAAATACATAAAGTGTACAACTTGAAAGAAAAAAATCACTCTAACTTGTGACAGAAGAGAACAAGAGTGACATCTAAGAAACTCCTATTGGGACAGAACAAATGAGGAAGAATGAGGGCCTGGACTAGAATGGCAGCTTGTTGAAGATAGAGGAAGCCGAGTTGGTGTTCTACTGCATAGGGAAGTTTTGTGTTTTGTATATAGGGAAGACTGGGGTGGGAAAACAGCATGGTATCTGCACGAAATAGCTTCCTTCAGGGAGCCAATGCTGTCTAACTGCAGAATCCAAAAATCCAAAGGCCTTTTCCCAACCCTTCTCCCTGAGATTACCTCTCCCCTCGGCTTTGCAGACATGTGTCACGTGGCTCCCTTTCACCCTTGTAGGGAGCTCCACCTCTGCCTTGCCTTCCGATTCCTCCCTATCTGTCAACAACGACACATTTTCTCTTTCACTCAGGGTTAAAACTTGGAGCTCTTCTCAACTCTTCTCTCTTTTCTTTCTTCAACATGTATTTGTCAAATCCCTAACAAACACCAGGTTCTATGTTAAACATTAGAGATGCAAACAGGCATGGCCTTAGCCTTTATGGTGTTTTCACTCTACGGGGGAAGATAGACATCAGACATTCACAAAGTGAGAGAAGTGAGGGAATTCCCTGGTGGTCCAGCGGTTAGGACTCCGAGCTTTCACTGCTGGGCCCAGGGGGCCTGGGTGTGATGCTTGATTGGAGAAATAAGATCTTGGAAAACACACACAAGGAGTATAGCGGTTTTTTCCCAGTTCAAAGGCCTCTGCTTTATTTTAAATTTAAATAACTTTATTTAGGTATAATTGACATATAATAAGCTGCACATATTTAAAGTGTACAATTTCATGAGTTTTTTACATGAAACCGTTACCCTAATCAAGATAAAGAATGATTCATTATCCCTTTAAACTTCCTCATGCCCCTTTGTTTCATTCGACGATTTCTCTTGCCTTCACCCTCCTCATCCCCAGCCAACCACTGACCTGCTTTCTATCACTATTAGATTGGTTTGAATTTTCTAGAATTTTATGTAAATGGAATCATACAATACATACTCTTTTTTCTTTTGCTTCTTTTTACTCAGCATAAATTTGGGATTCATTCATTGCTGTGAATGAATCACAGTTCACTTCTGTTTATTGTTTATTTCTATTTATTGTTCAAATAGAAATCATAGTTCATTTCTGTTTATTCCTGAGAAGTATCCCATTGTATTTTTCGCTGTTCAGTCACTAAGTCATGTCCGACTTTTTGTGACCCCATGGACTGCAGCATGCCAGGCTCCTCTCTCCTTCACTATTTCCTAGAGTTTGCTCAAACTCATGTCCATTGAGTCGGTGATACTATCCAATCATTTCATCCTCTCTCCCCCTTCTGCTGCTCTCAATCTTTCCCAGCATCAAGGTCTTTTCCAGTGAGTCAGCTCTTCACATCAGGTGGCCAAAGTATTGAAGCTTCAGTTTCAGCATCAGTCCTTCCAATGAATATTCAGGGTGGATTTCCTTTAGCATTGACTGGGTAGATCCGTATGGATTACCATAAATCGTTTATTCATTTATCTGATGATGAATTTGGGATTGTTTCCTGGGGACTTTTTTTTTCCCATTATAAATAAGGTGCTGAGAATATTTGTGTACAAATCCTTCTGTGCTCATTTGGTTTCTTCTTCCCTGGGGTATATCTAGGAGTACAACTGCTGAATCATAGGGTAGGTATTGGGTTGGCCAAAAAGTTTGTTCGGGTTCCCCATACCATCTTACACAGTATGTTTAACTTAAAAAAAAATTTCCGAATTGTTTCCAGACGGTTGTACCGTTCATTTTACACTCCCACCAGCAGCATATGAGAGATTCAAGTTCTCCATAGCTTTTCCAACACCCAGATCACTTTAAATTTTAAGTGTGTATATAGTGGTTTTTCACTGCGGTCTTAATTTGTATTTCCCTAATGACTAATGATTTGAATATCTTTTCATGTGTTTATTTGTCATGAATATATCTTCTTTGCTGAACAAGCCTCTAAATCTTTTGCCCGATTTCTTTTATTGAGCTGTTTGTTTTCTTATTACTGATTTTTGAGAGTTATTTCTGTATTCTGGATACAAGTCCTTTGTCAGATATGTGATTTGTAATCGTTTCTCCTAGTTTGTGGCTTATTTTTAGTTCTCTTAACAATGTCTTTCAACGAGCATTTGTTTTTAATTTCGATGAAGTCCAGTATATCCATTTGTCCTATTAAGAATTGTGCTAAGGATAACTAAGAACTTTGGCCTCACCCACATCACAGAAAAGGGCAAACTGAGGCCTAAAGGAGAAGACTGAGAGACAGGACCGGAGATAGTCACCAGCAGGGGCCCCTGGGTGGGTTGGGGGAGTGGGAGTGAGATGGGGGTGTGGGAGGGAAGGCGGGCGGAGGGGAGAGAAACAGACCCAGTTACAGGTGATTAAGACATTGGGTGGATTTTCACACAAGCAGAGTAGTGGATATGTTTATTAGCATTCAGCATATATTCCCCCGTTCCTAACATGTTTTTTCCTTCCAGTGTGCTTTCCTATACTGCAGAGGCTGAAAAAAATAAGGATTATATTTCTCAGCATACCTTGTAGTCAGACAAATGCACTTGGGTGAGATTTAAAAGGCAGAAGTGAGACAAAGGTCATCCCTCTGCTACTTTGGCTATGTCTCCTGGCAAGCAAGGCCTTGGAGATGTGATCTGTTTCTACTGCAGCAGCCCAGTGATGTCTCAAGCTTTGCAAACATTGAGAGGTGGTTGCATCAGAGTGCAGCGGCGGCAATGTCCTGATCACAGCTTCCAGATCCCTGGATCACAGTTGCAACCACTTGTTCTCAAGCCCCATCATCAGCAGAGATGTCCAGGTGCTCCACCCTCTCTGACTATGGCAGAGGCAGCAGCTCTAATCGTGTTCTGGAGCTCCATTGCTGGAGTTTCAGCCCAGAGTGGGTGCTTCTAGACATTCCAAGTGATTTTGTAAGCACCTATGTCTTCAAGGCTTCCCTGGTGGCTCAGACAGTAAAGTGTCTGCCTGCAATGCACGATTCCTGGGTCGGGAAGATCCCCTGGAGAAGGAAACGGCAATCCACTCCAGCACTCTTGCCTGGAAAATCCCATGGACGGAGGAGCCTGATAGGCTACAGTCCATGGGGTCACAAAGAGTTGGACATGACTGAGCAACTTCACTTATGTCTTTAAATCCTTGTACTACTTGGAGGGGTTTTTGTTTTCTGCATTGAACCTTCAGTGATACAAGCAGTCAGACTGTATCTGAGAGGAATGATAAAGAGTAAAAGGGCTCTGTGGTATGGGAGGAATGTCACAACATATGAAATCATTCATTTATTCAACATGTAACAGACACAAAGTGGGCGTTATTGCTAGATACTAGGAATATCAGCCTGCCCTGAAGGAACTTACACAATCTGATGATATAAGATATGATGACAGAAATATATTGGGGCACTATGTGCTCACAGACATGTTCTCATCAATTTTGGAGAGGTCATGAAGGAGGTGACCTATAAGCCTGGTTTTAAGGCATGAGTAAGAATTAGCCAGTTAAGAGGAAAGAGAAAATCCTTCTATCCTTCTATCGGTACCAGTGTAAATTATGAAAAAAAAGTTTAAAATTTCTATATTCACACCCCCCCCCAACATAACTTCCCACAAGAGAGGAGAGAGCAGATGTGTGTTTCTAAAAACCTTAGAGGAGGGGGCTAGAGATAATGTAGAGTTTCTGAGGTAGGAGGAAGTAGCAGGAGTTTCAAAGTGTTTTGAGTAAGTAGTTGACCTAAGAGAGAGTCTGGGCTTCCCCAGAGAATAAGGGTAAGGGAGCCAAGCTGGCCTCAACTTTTCAGTCCTCTTTACTCCCTCACTTCTCACAAGAAAATCAGAATGGCATGGAATTCCAAGTCGAAGGCCAGGTTCAGTGCCAGGGTCTGTACTTACTAGCTATAAGGCCTCAGATGTATTCTTTAACTTCTTTTAATCTGTTTACTCATCTGTGCAATGGGGATAATAATATCCCTTTCCCACAGCGTTGTGAAGGTCTAACCAGATAATAGATGTGGGGAAAAATGCTATAAATTACAAACACTATAAAAATATTAGTCACTGTTATCAAATAGGTAACTATGTCTTGTTGGTTCTATCTCAGATATATCTCTGTTACAAACTGAACTGTGTCCTCCCCAAATTCATATGATGACAATGTGACTGTAGTTGGTGACTGGGCCTTTAAGAAGGCAAGTAAGGTTAAAGGGGGTCATAAAGGTGGGGTGTTAACCTGATAGGATGGTGTCCTTATTAAGGAGAGGAAGAAAGGGACTTCCCAGTGTTTGGGACTTCGCTTTCCATGCAGGGGGTGCAGGTTTGACCCATGGTCAGGGAGCTAACATCCCAAATGCCTTGAGGCCAAAAAACCAAATGATAAAACAGAAGCAATGTTGTAAGAAAATGCAATAAAGTTTTTTTTTTAAAGGAAGAGCCACTAAAGCCCTCTCTCCATGTGAGTACAGAGGGAAGGCCCCATAAGGGCATCTACAAGCCAGGAAGAAAAGTCTCTCCAGAAACCAACCCTGATGGTACCTTGATCTTGGATTTCTAAGCTCCAGGACTGTAAGAAAATAAATATCTGCTGTTTAAGACATCCAGGTTCCAGGATTTTATTACAACAGCCTGAACAGACTAATCTTTCCCACCAATTCTACTTCTCTTCACCCCACCCCTGCCCCTGGTCCTGATTTTGATCAGGCCCTTATCTCCTCCATATCATCTCTGCAGACCTCTCTGTATTCTCAAATGCTGCTAAAAGAATCCTTCTAAAGAGTGTACTCAAAAACTGACTAGGGAGAGGAGACACCAGTCCATATGTCCTACCAACCTCCCAGAATCCTTCTCGCTGGAATCAATCTTGGCAGAGTAATGCGTGAGCCACCAGGAAGGACCCTGAATCAGAATGATTGGCCAGAGACAATCTGGAAACTAGCCTCATTACCATAAATCTGAGACTGCGAGCCATGCGGCAAAGCAATTCTCCTGGATGTGTTTACCCTGCTGCTCTCTGCACAGTCACCTCTTCCCAACAAAGACTCTTTGCTTTGTCAGAAAAACAAAAACAAAATACAAAAAACCTGACTAGGACATAGGACTATCTTCTACAGCAGAAAAGACTCAGCTGAACACGAGACTCCTCTAAACTTGATTCACCTGACTTTTTAGATGTGTCTCCTGTCCTCCCACCACATACCCTATGCTCCAGCCTCATGGAAATTATTATTGCTCCTTCTGTGCTCTTCTACAGTTCTCCATTTTCATCTGTACAGTTCCTCCTCCTTAAACTGCCTTTTCCCCTTCCTGATCACCCCTCCTTCCATCACCTTCTCATTCACATTGTCTCACTTTTTCCATTGGCACATCTATTTATCCCTCAGCCCTGGATCAAGTGACATCTACTCCCTGAAGCCTTAGACAGCATTCTGCACACCCTTCTCTTATAAAACTTATCTCATTGTTTTATAAACATTATTTTCAGAGTCTTCCCTACTAGATTGTGAGAACCTGAAAGAAAGATACCTATTCATCACTGAATCTTCTTTTGTACTTGAAACAAAGCAGGTACTGGATATACATGTCTTACATAAACAAACCAAAAAGACCCATAGTCCAGACAAGACATACACACAAAAGTAAACAGCAATTGCAGTTGAGGAACCACAAGTTATGTGTTGGGTGTCCTCCATGGCACCTAGCCCAGTATCTTGTACACAGTAGACTCAGTAACATCACTGAATTAAGTTTCAAATGAAAAGTAAGAGAAAATAAGAATGACAAATCTGAGAGAACTCCGGGATGGGATTTCAAAGCTGGTACCCACTAATATGGGCTTCCCTGGGTAGCTCAGCTGGTAAAGAATTGGCCTGCAATGCAGGAGTTCAGTTCAGTTCAGTGGCTCAGTTGTGTCCAACTCTTTGGAACCCCATGAATTGCAGCATGCCAGGCCTCTCTGTCCATCACCAACTCCTGGAGTTCACTCAAACTCACGTTCATCAAGTCGGTGATGCCATCCAGCGATCTCATCCTCTGTCGTCCCCTTTTCCTCCTGTCCCCAATCCCTCCCAGCATCAGAGTCTTTTCCAATGAGTCAACTCTTCGCATGAGGTGGCCAAAATACTGGAGTTTCAGCTTTAGCATCATTCCTTCCAAAGAACACCCAGGGCTAATCTTTAGAATGGACTGATTGTATCTCCTTGCAGTGCAAGGGACTCTCAAGAGTCTTCTCCAACACCACAGTTCAAAAGCATCAATTCTTTGGCGCTCAGCCTTCTTCACAGTCCAACTCTCACATCCATACATGACTACTGGAAAAACCATAGCCTTGACTAGACAGACCTTTGTTGGCAAAGTAATGTCTCTGCTTTTGAATATGCTGTCTAGGTTGGTCATAACTTTTCTTCCAAGTAGTAAGTGTCTTTTAATTTCATGGCTGTAGTCACCATCTGCAGTGATTTTGGAGCCCCCCAAAAATAAAGTCTGACACTGTTTCCCCAATTCCCCATCTATTTCCCATGAAGTGATGGGACCAGATGCCATGATCTTCGTTTTCTGAATGTTGAGCTTTAAGCCAACTTTTTCACTCTCCACTTTCACTTTCATCAAGAGGCTTTTTAGTTCCTCTTCACTTTCTGCCATAAGGGTGCTGTTATCTGCATATCTGAGGTTATTGATATTTCTCCTGGCAATCTTGATTCCAGCTTGTGCTTCTTCCAGCCCAGCATTTCTCATGATGTACTCTGCATAGAAGTTAAATAAGCAGGGTGACAATATACAGCCTGGACGTACTCCTTTTCCTATTTGGAACCAGTCTGTTGTTCCATGTCCAGTTCTAACTTTGCTTCCTGACCTGCAAATAGGTTTCTCAGTTCCTGGTTGGGAAGATCCCCTGGAGAAGGGAACGGCCACCCACTCCAGTAAGCTGGCCTGAAGAGTTCCATGGACAGAGGAGCCTGGCAGGCTACACACAGTCCATGGGGTCACAAAGAGTCAGATATGACTGAGCGACTTTCACTTTCACCTACTAATATAACCAAAGGTCTTAGCTGGTGCCCTCAAACTTAGTCCATACTTCTACTCCTCTATACCTTACCTGCTCTCCTCCAGACTACGAGCTCTTTTGAAGTGGGGAGGCATGAGAGTCTCTTACTCATCTTCATTATCTTGCATTCTTTATCTGTTGGTATTTAGCCAGATGCTTTGCACGTGATAAAAAATAATGTCTTTTACATTTTGCTAAAAACCAAAGATTATGCTGAACCTGGGGGATCAGAGTAGGCCGCAGATAAGAAAAATAGAAATCCAGATCAGGGACACAGCAGGAACGAATTTGTTTCTTGTTGCTCTTCTGACAAATCACCACAAACTTAGTGGCTTAAAACAATAGAGATTCATTATCTTAGAGTTCTAGAGATTAGATATCTGAAAACAGGTCCTACAGGGCTAACATTGAAGTGTTAAGACTGTGTTCCTTCTACCAAGCTCTAGGGGAAAATCTGTTTCCTGACCTTTTCCAGTTTCTAGAGACTGCTGCATTCCTTGGCTGATGCCCCTGTATCCTCTTGACCTCTGCTTCAGTTGTCACTTCTCCTTCTTTCATCCTGACTCTCCTGCCTCCCTCTTTGAGGACCCTTGTAGCTACATTGAGCCCACCCAGGTAATCCAGGATAATCTTCCCCTCTCAAGCTCTTTAACTTAATCTCATCTGTAAAGTCCCTTTTGCTACATAAAATAACATATTCACAGGTTCTGGGGATTAGGATGTGGGTACTTTGGGGAGCCATTATTCTGTCTACCACAAGGAATAAAGCTGAATCCACAACTAATGTTAGGAGATGGACCTTTCCTGTTGAAGCAAAGGACTCACGGATATTAGAGCCAAGTAAGATAGGAAAACTAGATTGAAGAGGCCTTGGGGTTTGGAGATGATAGAGATCATTGAATACTAGAGTAAGCTTTGGCTTTATTCTGTATAAAGTAAGAAAACTTTGAAGGTGGGTGAGCAGAAAGTCAATGATGAAAGAAGTAATCTAGCAGACTCCAGAAGACCCTAGAGTATGTAAATTTGGTAGTCAAATAAAGCAAAAACAAAAGGTTTGAGATCAGGACTTCCCTGGTGGTCCAGTACATAAGAATGCACCTACCAATATGGGGGACGTGGGTTCAATCCCTGGTCCAGGAAGATTCCACATGCCTTGGGGCAACTGAGCCTGTGTGCCACAGCTACTGAGCCTGAGCTCTAGAGCCTGGGGCCTCAACTACAAATAATTTTTTTTAAAGTTTGGGACCAAGAAACCGCACAAGAGTGAATACACTACTGTGTACTGTCTTGTCAAGTCTCTCCTATCATGGGACATCTACCAGATGAATTATTTCCTGATGAATTATTAACTGATGAATTATTTCCTCTCTTGAATTCTAATTTTTTTTTTGTCTAGTGGAAGTTTTCAGTTGTGTTAAAACTCGCCTGTCCTAGAAGAGTCTGCTATGGCAATTGGGAAAGTGTGTTTGGAGTATGGGGGGAGGAGGAGAGGGGATAAGATGTGAGTTAATTGATTTGTCCAACTGACTGGAGGAGGTTGAGGTTTTCCAGAGCTTCAGGGGTTTGCAAAGAGAGGGACTTCACTGTTTGGTAAACAACAGAAACCTAACTCAGACTGACCTACAACAAAGCAGAATTTACTAGCTTTAAATAGCATCAATATGCCAATGATTTTTAAATTGATATTGCCAGCCTGGCTCTCCAGTCTCACACATACCAGAATGCCTAGTGGCTACCTCAACTTGGATGTCCAATCAGCAAATCAAGCTCAACATGACTAAAAACATTGTTCCTGATCTTCCTTTTCTGGCTGTCCCTCACCAAATCTATTCCTCCCACCATCTTTCTCCATTTCAGTCAGTGAAAACTCCACCCTCCCACTTGCTCAGGTGAAATGCTTTAGCATCAATTTTCAGTCATCCTCAACATCCAAACTGTCAAACCATTCTATTGGCTCTTCTTTAAAACCTATTAAAAATCTGATCATTTCTACTTGTGCAACTACAACAGAGCTCCAAACCACCATCATCTCTCACCTGTATTATTGTAATAGCCTTCTCACTGGTCTTCCTGCCCATGCCTCTATTCCTTTCAATTTCCATGCAGGAGCCAGAAGATCCTTTAAACCATAAGTTAGATCATGTCACTCTTCTGCTCAAAATCTTCCAATGGCTACTATCTTACTTAGAGAAAAACCAAAGTCCTTGCAACAGTCTACACTATCCTGCACCATATGGCTTCTGGTTACCTTTTTGACCGCATCTTTTTTAAAAAATAATTTAATTAATTAATTTATTTTTGGCTGTGCTGGGTCTTCACTCCTTTGTGGGCTTTTCTCTAGTTGTGGTGAGCAGAGGCGACTCTTGTTTCGGAGCACAGGCTCTAGAGTGTTCGAGCTTCAATAGTTGCAGTTCCCTGGATCTAGAGCACTAGCTTAGTAGTTGTGGTGCACAGGCTTGGTTGCTCCATGGAATGTGGGATCTTCCCGGACTGGGGATTGAACCTGAGTCTCCTGATTTGCAGGTGGATTCTTTACCACTGAGCCACCAGGGAAGCCCTGATCTCATCTTTTACTACTCTTTCCCTTGCTCATCGCATTCCAGTCACATTGACCTCCTTTCTATTCCTCTAACACATCAAGCATAGCATGTACTTGACATTTCCTCTGGATCATTCTTCCCCCAGATAGTCCCATGACTCAGTTCTTCACTTCCCTCAGCTTTTTATCCAAGACTTCACCTTAACAGTGAGGTCTGCTCTAATCATCCTATTTAAAATTGTAACCCCCTTCACCTCTATTCCATTTCCTTTTTTTTTTTTTTAAATTTTGGCTGTGCCAAGAGACATGAAATCTTAGTTGTTCCCTGACCAGGGATCAAACCCTTGCCCTCTGCATTGGCAGAGTGGAGTCTTAACCACTGGACCACCAGAGTAGTCCCTTGATTTTATTTTTGTTAACACTGATCACTAACACCTGTACATTTTATGTAGTTTATTGTCCACCTTTTTTCCTACCCAGAAAAGCAAGGAGAGCGAGATGTATGCTTCTTTCTTTTTTTTGGCACGGCGGGGGGCGCGGGGTGGGGGGTGGCAGTCATACCACACAGCTTGCAGGATCCCAGTTCTCTGACCAGGGATCGAACCCTGGCCCCTGGCAGTGGACCATCAGGGAATTTCCTGTATACCTTTTTCGGTTTACACATATGTCTTCAATGATCCAAACAGTATCTGACATATAATGAACTTTTCAGTAAATACTGGTTGAATAAATAAATGAAAAGTCAAAGTGATAACTTCAGGCATGGCTGGATTCAAGTTCTCAGCATGTAATTAGAACTCCTTAGTTTTGCTTTCCTCT
>SJYQ01014232.1:5947-102530 GCA_006410935.1 Redunca redunca
GGTTGCCATGCCCTCCTCCAGGGGATCTTCCCCACCCAGGGACCGAACCCTTGTCTCTGGCATCTACCTGCATTAGCAGGCAGGTTCCTGACCCCTGGCGCCACCTGGGAAGCCCATAAGAAGCAAGAGCACCCAACCAAACCCACAAGCCCTTCAGCATCAGGTGGAGGAAGACCAGGGAGTCTGGTGATGTGACCCTCGGGGCGCATGACCCCACTCGCTGGCGTCAATGCCAGTTTGTACCAGTGCCGTTTCTTCTGCTTCCTGAATGTCCTGTTGCTTCCCAGCATTCATTCACTTGAAAGAATTGATATTCTTCTGACTCTTTTCTGTCCAGTTGGAAAACCAAACTGCGTTCAAGTCTTAACTGTTTGATCTTTCTCTTCCGTTTTAGCTGTCCTTGTTTACAGCACAAAACACTCTTGTTTCCCCTCTCCTTCAGGCAGTAGATCTCGTGCTGGATCTAGCCAGCCACCAATGTGTTAGAAAGTTCCGAGCCAGAAGCTCCACCCCGCACGGATGCGGTCGCCTTGAGGCACACACGGTGGAGTTCACACCTGTGTCCGTGGCTTCAGCCGTAGCATCCTGAGCGCCACGCTCTCGGTCACTGTGCAGTCGGCCCTGCCTCTCTGCCCGGCTGCAGTAGGCACAGGTCGGGTTCTCTCTCCACCTCTTTCAGTCTCCAGGTGGCTTTCATGGTACCACTGACTCTCCAAGTCAATTATGAGTCTTGTGTTTAAAGAAATCTGTAATTTGGGGGTGGGGGGACTCTCACTTCTGCACATAAGCAAGCCACTTCACCTCATGTTCAAGGAACTTGCTGTCTGTCCCAGTGCTAGAGGAAGTTGGCTGTTTCAGGCCCACTGGGAGGTAGTAAGTCCCCTCCTGAGTCTTCCTAGGGCTCTTCCAGAGGGTTTAGGACTGCACACTCTTCCCCACCCCTGCAGCCTTTAAATCCTGGTGTCACATAAGACGGAACTTCACAGGTGGACGCTCGTGGGTGAAATTGACCTCCCTGCCTTGTCATCTATGGGAGGGAACACCAACATGGGGTTTGAGGAAGGAGCAAGAGGCCAGCTCGGAGCAGAGAGGACGCTTTGCAGCCCTTGGTGTCCTGAGTCTGGGAAGAGAGGGTGGCCTCCCAGGCAGTGAAGGAGGGAGGGGGCTGAGAGGTCGCCCAGGTGGTGGGCTGCCGGGAAGCATGGCCCACACGGTGGAAATGTTGGGAACAGGCAACAGCCTTACTTGCCATCCCAGGTCTGCCAGATACAGCCCAGTGGAAAGCGTTCAGCCTCCTCCGGCCTTTCTTTCCTCAGCTGAGATGAGAGAATGGAGGGTGAATTTGCATCAGTGGAATGGAAAACAGGTGGACAGGTCCACGGGGAGTGCCGTCTTCAGATGGGGTTGAGGTTCTGTCTTGTATGACTCACAGTTACCATCGTGTTGGGAAGCCTTCAGCTGGGGAAATGGTGTTATTTAGACACTGGCATGCATTGGAGAAGAAAATGGCAACCCACTCCAGTGTTATTGCCTGGAGAATCCCAGGGACGGGGGAGCCTGGTGGGCTGCCATCTATGGGGTCGCACAGAGTCGGACATGACTGAAGTGACTTAGCAGCATCTCTGAAGCTGAAGAAGAAGGAAGAATTTGTAGCAGTGTCGAGTGTGTTCTTCAGCCCAGCTTATTCCTGAACTGGAGGAGTGACTTGGCTCGTGTGTGTGTGTGTGTGTGTGTGTGTCCGTTTTGTATGTACTTGGTACCCGCTCTGTGTGTGGGGGAGGTGTGTGTGTGTGTGTCTCCGTTTTGTGTGCACTTGGTACCCACTCTGTGCGTGTAGGTGTGTATGTGTGTGTGTCCCCTGTTTTGTGTGCACTTGGTACCCACTGTGTGTGTGTGTGTCTCCGTTGTGTGTGTACTTGGTACCCGCTCTGTGTGTGTGTGTCTCTGTTTTGTATGTACTCGGTACCCACTCTGTGTGTGTGTGTGTGTGTGTGTGTGCGTGTGTCTCCATGAGTATCTCTTGCCCCGCCTTCTACTCTGCATCAGCCCAGGCCCTCTGTCACCTAAGACCCCTCACTAGACTCTCACAAAGAACTTCTGACTTATATTCTGGCTTATAGCAATGGCCCCTGGTATATTCCCCTGACTTTTGCAGTTTATATCACACAAAAACAGCAGGTTTCCCACTCTCCGCTGATGGCTTATGTGCAGTTCAGTTCTGGGCACCAGGACGTAGATTGCTTTGTTTATTGTCTTGTTTTACGTATATATTACCTGGGGCGCCAGCTAGCTATGGAGGTCACGTGATAAATGCTGTTCTTTTCGTTTTGTCATTTTTTTTTCTTGTAGAGCTTTCACTGTTCAGGTTCCTCAGCGCTGAACTAACCAGAGGGTACTTCCTTGAACATAATGAGGCCAAGTATACAGAAAGAAGAGAAAGAGTGTACACGTGTATGCGAATACCAAGAGAATTGGAAAAGGTACTGTTATTTGTTTTTTTTTTAAATTACTTGCCATCATTTTGAAAATTATGTCAACATGTTAATTCTATTAAAACAATTTGAACTGCTTGAGTGGAATTTTTAAAATATTGGAAATAATGTGATCATGAATAATTAGGTGGGATAGGAGTTCCCAGATAGGAAGAGCCTTTCAAAAGTGCATTTTTCAGTGTCAGATCCAGTGATCTATAACTTTGCTATTTACAAAACTTGCTGAATTCCCATGTGACTCTTCCCTGCTGGCTCAGTGGTAAAGAATCTGCCTCCAGTGCAGGAGTCATGGATGTGATCCCTGGGTCAGAAAGATCCCCTGGAGGAGGAAATGGGAACTCACTCCAAGTCTTCTTGCCCAGAGAAGCCTGCAGAGTGAGGAGCCCTTGCCCTCCAGGCTCCCTGTCCATGGGACCACAGGCGAGCTGGACACTCCTGGCGACTAAACAGTACGAGCAGCAGTTCCCGTTTCTGCCCCTTCCAGATAACTGTCTCCTCTTATCCTTCTAGGTCTCTTCAGTTTGTTTTTCCTAGGAGCAGTTTTTTTTTCCCCATTCAGCATGATATAAATTATTTAATTTCACCCTTTGTTAAGGTGTCAGTTTCTCAGAAAGCCCTCACTTTTAAAGATGTAAAGGACAGTTTCTTCAAAGAAAATTAGACAGCCTCTTCCACCTTCAACACAGAAAACATCTCGGTTGGGAATAAACACGTAGCAACAGCACTGATCCTTCCATGTGGTGCTCCCTCGATGTGTCCTAGGCCACCAGGACTGATCAGATGCGAAGCCAAGGCCACCCTTTTCCTCTGCATTCACAGTGTTGATGAGTCTGAACCATCTGGAAATGTCTTATAAGAAGGAAAGAGTTAAGCGATAATTCAGCTTTCAGTTCAGTTCAGTCTCTCAAGTTGTGTCCGACTCTTTGCAACCCCGGGGGGTGCAGCACGCTAGGCTTCCCTGTCCATCACCAATTCCCAGAGCTTGCTCAAACTCATGTCCGTCGAGTCGGTGATGCCATCCAACCATCTCATCCTCTGTCATACCCTTCTCCTGCCTTCAGTCTTTCCCAGTATCAGGGTCTTTTCTAAGGAGTTAGTTCTTTGCATCAGGTGGCCAAAGTATTGGAGCTTCAGCATCAGTCCTTCCAGTGAATATTCAGTGCTGATTTCCTTTAGGATTGCCTGGTTTGATCTCCTTGAAGTCCAAGGGACTCTCAAGTCTTCCTCAACACTACAGTTCAAAAATACCAATTCTTCAGCGCTCCGCTTTCCTTATGGTCCAGCTCGTACATCCATGGAAATTTCTTACAAGAAGGAAAGAGTTAAGCAATAATTCAGCTTTAGCTATGCTACAGCATGTTTTCATACATTTTAGAAACAGAACTTTTGACGTTCGAGTCACTTCCCTGGAGTCAGTCTCTCTGAGGTTGGCGTGGGAGGGCTTAGTTGGTGCGCTTTCTCCGTGGGCTGTGACAGGAGGAGCTCCCGGTAGACAGTGAGAAGGGATGGCGCGGGCAGTTTTGCTGAGGTTGGTCTATTTCTAACCATCCATCCGTTTGGTAGAAGGAGGAGGGGCGCGTGTGAAGGGGCAGCTTGACAGACCTTGTTTCTGTGGGTTTTTGGTGGAGGGTGGCACGCGAGAGTTTTGGGGGTTCTGTCCTGGGGTGAGGTGAGAGAGCGGGGGAGCCAGCAGATGTTTGAGATGATGAAGCAGTTTGGTGCCTTGGGCCAGGATCCTCAAATGCGCGTGGCTGTTGCCGTGTCACGGCTCTTCTCTAGGGCTCTGTGCCGGAGCCGAGGCCTGGAGGTGAGGGAGGTGTTTGGGGCGGGGGGGTGCAGCCCTCCTCCCCCGGGCGGCAGCTCCCTTGTTTTGTGTATTAGAGTAGCTTTAAGGTTTTGTCCAGGAGGAACCTGGTGGGTGATGTTTCTTCTGCTTGAAAAAAGAATTTTTTGTTTAAAGTAATTCTTGTGTCTTTCTAAAACACCTGAACCTGCTTTTCAGAGCTCACTTTTTTCTGCCAGTGATCAGCCATGGGCTGGAAGTGGGAGGCTGCTGCAGAAGGCCCTGCCGGGGGTCTGCCTTCTCTCTGCAGCCTGGACGCTCATCCACCCGTCTGTCTGAGCTGCTGGCCTCCCGCCTCGCTCTGGGCGAGCCCAGAGGGTCGTGTCCACTGTCCACAGGCAGACTTTATGGACTTCAACTAAGGAGGTGTCCTTCTGACCCCTTGTGCCACTCCACCTGCGGTAGAAATAACTCACAGGGACCGCAGCCCCCATAACCGCCAGCTCATCAGACGCAGGCTCAGTACACCCATCCTTCTCTTTTCCCCGTCTGTCGCTGTTCAGTGACTAAGTTGTGTCCAACTCTTTGCAACCCCATGGACTGCAACACGCCAGGCTCCTCTGTCCTCCTGTCTCTCCCGGAGCTTGCTCAAATTCATATCCATTGTGTCGGTGATGCCATCCAACTATCTCATCTTCTGCCACCCATTTTTGCCTCAGTCTTTCCCAGCAACAGGGTCTTTTCCAATGAGTCGTCTCTTCATATTAGTGGCCAAAGTTTTGGAACTTCAACTTTAGCATCAGTCCTTCCAGTGACTATTCAGGGATAATTTCTGTTAGGATTGACTGGTTTGATCTCCTTATAGTAAGGGACTCTCGAGAGTCTTCTCCAGCACCACAGTTCTTTTCCTTATTATCAGCATTGAAATCACAAGCAAGTTTCTGGGTGGATTTCTCACAGAAATTTGTAAGCATTTCATATTTGTCATTGTGAGTATTAAGTTGTCTTCTGGGGAAATCTCTGCAGGTCTTAATGGGGCTTCATATAAACCAGTGTTTTTCAGCCTGTGGTCTGGTAGGGCCGCTGGTAGGTGGAATAGCCCACAGTAAGTTGTCATCGATGAGGATTTCTTCTGTTTAATTGAAGAATAGAAAAAGTATCACATTGCATTCATTGCCTGTACTCAGGGTAAGGGGTTTTTTTCTTTTTTTGAAACTTCGGTTTCGCTTGTATGTGTGTGAAACCTTATTAACGTGAGAAAAGATTAGTGGACACCACTCACACACAATTGCCATTCTGTTCTAATCCTGTTGCCCACGAGAAAGGCTTTTGGTTTTAGGCCTATTTAAGACATATTGATTTAGTCTCTGAGAACAATACTTCAGGCGTTTTACTGCTTAAAATATACAGAAGAATATCATCTTTTTCAGTTTAAAGAAGTTTCTTCTTCTGTTAGGTTGGTGCAAAAGTAATTGTGTTTCGGCCCTTTGATATTGGAGTATATTCTTACATAAATGTGGTTATGTTATACCCCATTTTAAGGCTCATTTCTCACTTTATTTTTTTTTTTTGCTAATGACCTACTACTTGCTGTTTGTTTTACATTTATTTTAAGACTATAAAAATGATATTAGACAAAAAAGCAAATTTGAGCAATTTTTTAATTCAAATTCAAAGTGGGCCGTAAAGCAACAGAGACAGTTCACAACATCAGCGATCCATTTGGCCAAGGAACTGCTAATGAACATATAGTGCAGTGGTAATTCAAGAAGTTTTAGAAAGGAGGCGAGAGCCTTGAAGATGACGGGCTTAGTGGCTGCCCGTTGGAAGTTAGCAACAACCAACTGAGAGAAATTATCAAGGCAGTTCTTCTTACAACTACATAAGAAGTTGCCAAAGAACTCGTCGTCAGCCATTCTACATTCATTCAGCATTTGGAGCAAATTGGAAAGGTGAAAAAGCTCGATAAGCGGCTGCTTCATGAGCTGACGGAAAAATCAAAATAAAGTCATCGTTTTGAAGTGTCATCTCTGATTCTCTTCAACAACAACAAACCGTTTCTTGATCGGATTGTGATGTGTGACAAAAAGTGGATTTTATACAACCAGTGATGACTAGCTCAGTGGCTGGACCGAGAAGAAGCTCCAAAGCACTTCCCCAAACTAAACTTGCACCAAAAGACAAATGGTCCTGGACACTGGTGGCCTCCTGCCAGTCCGATCCACTCCAGCTTTCCAAATCATAGCAGAACCACTGTATCTGGGAAGAGTGCTCAGCAAGTCGATGAGATGCACTGAACTGTGCTGCGCCTGCAGGCAGCACCGGTCAGCAGAGCGGGCCTAAGGCTTCCGCACGACACACCCAACCACGTGCTGCAAAGCCAAGGCTTCAGAAGCTGAACGGATTGGGCTGCAGAATTCTGCCTCATTCACCATGGTCCCCTGACCTCTTGCCAACCGACTACCACTTCTTCAAGCATTTTGACAGCTCTTTGTAGGGAAAACACTGCTATAACCAGCAGGAGGCAGAAAATGGTTTCCAAGAGTCCGTTGAATCCTGAAGCATGGATTTTTATACTACAGGAATAAACAAACTTATTTCTGTTGGCAAAAATGTGTGGATTGTAATGGTTCCTACTTTGATTAATAAAGATGTGTTTGAGCCTAGTTATAATCTAAAACTCATAGTCCAAAACCGCAATTTCTTTTGTATCAACAAAATCACTGCAGATGATGATTGCAGCCATGAAATTAAAAGACGCTTACTCCTCGGAAGGAAAGTTATGACCAACCTAGGTAGCATATTCAAAAGCAGAGACATGACTTTGCCAACAAAGGTCCGTCTAGTCAAGGCTATGGTTTTTCCTGTGGTCATGTATGGATGTGAGAGTTGGACTGTAAAGAAAGCTGAGCACCGAAGAATTGATGCTTTTAAACTGTGGTGTTGGAGAAGACTCTTGAGAGTCCCTTGGACTGCAAGGAGATCCAACCAGTCCATTCTAAAGGAGATCAGTCCTGGGTGTTCTTTGGAAGGAATGATGCTAAAGCTGAAACTCCAGTACTTTGGCCACCTCATGCGAAGAGCTGACTCATTGGAAAAGACTCTGATGATGGGAGGGATTGAGGGCAGGAGGAGAAGGGGACGACAGAGGATGAGATGGCTGGATGACATCACCAACTCGATGGACGTGAGTTTGAGTGAACTCTGGGAGTTGGTGGTGGATAGGGAGGCCTGGAGTGCTGCAATTCATAGGGTCGTAAAGAGTCAGACACTACTGAGCGACTGAACTGAACTGAATAAGACTAAGTGGAGCATAGAGGAAAACAGACTTAGATTTCAGTTTAATTCCAGGCTTAAATATCTCATAACAGTGTGGATTCACTCTGCTGTCTCTAAGGCCTTTATTTGACGTGGGGAGGGGGGGTCCCACTTTAGGCGTTTATCTTGAGAGTTGAGAGGCAGTCGAGACGTTCATGGTAATATAACAATTTTATTGGTTATCTTTGTGTTTATCTAATATATAGTGCCATACTGATTTTTTTTTTAAATGTTGTTCTTGTTTTCGAGGGGGATAAATGCTACTGTATTTCCACCTAACCTTTGCAAAAAGAGAAACTTTATAATTAAAGAGCACTTTGTGTCTTCAGGGGTTGCAGATACTATAAAGCATGTAATTAATGCTTATTCTTTTAAAGTCAAGAGAAAGGTCAACTCAGCATCTCCAACCACACCTGTTTCGTGATTGTTAAAAAGAAAAAAAAGACAGGTTTTTTTGTAATATTGTCAGTAGATAAACATGTTATACTTGACATTTAACAAAGGTGAATTGCTTACATATTTAAAGTGGTCTTTCTAGTTATTAGCACATGCTTATGCTGAACTTCTCAATGTGATGTAAGGATATGAAATTTTGGAGCCTTTGTTGACTTGGGGGCAGCATTCCTTCTTTTCCTCTGCAGTCCTCTCTCCGTGCCCCCACATGCCCCGGGGGCTCTTGTCTAGAGCTGCTACTAACTGCTCATGTGCTCGCCTTGGTAGCTGCATTTTCTTCTTCCGCACAAGGAGGGCGCTAAACTGCAGTATCTCTGCATCCTGAGCTGAGAGCCAGGGTAGCAGAGTGGCTAAAGGGCAGGAACTCGAAGGAAGGCCAGCCTGCCTGAATTTGGGTCTTGGCTCCACAGTTTATCAAGTGTGAGGCTGTGACCAATTCTCTTCTGTCCCCATGTGCCTCGGTTTTCCCATCCGTATGTTAACTACGTGGCAGGCCTTCTGTGGGCTTCCAGATGGCTCAGTGGTGAAGAATCCAGGCTGGATCCCTGGGCGGGGAAGATCCCCTGGAGAAGGAAATGGCAACCCACCCAGTACTCCTGTCTGGATAATCCCATGGACAGAGGAGCCTGGCAGGCTGCAACCCATGGGTTCACAGGAGTCAGATGTGACTTAGCAACTAAACAACAAAAGCCTTCTGTTAGTGTTTTAAAATCTTTACAAATCTCACTTAGCGAATTGGAATGCCCTGCCCTGGGAGAACAGGAAAAGGTTTGAGAGGTTTCTTGTCCCCTGGTTGTACTGCAGTGGCCGTTTCGTTTGCAGTGGGGATGGCAGTCTCCCTGGGCTGGGAGTGGTTGGGAGGGGACTGTTTTTCAAAGTTCTCTGTGTCCCTTTTAGATCTCTGGCTCTACTTCTAGCCATCCTGCTTCACTTGCTAATAAAGGGCTCTTCTAACTCTAGAAGGGTCATGATTTCTGACCCCCAGCCTCTTGGATTGCTAATCTTAGGCAGAAAGAACCTTTAGGAAAAATATTTTCTTCCATTTCTCCTTGCGGTCAAGCTATCTGAACGTGAAGCTTATATCTTCCATGGGGGTTTAGCTGATGGCTACAGAGATAATGTTGCTCTTTGGAAGAAAAGCTGTGACAAACCTAAACAGTGTATTAAAAAGCAAAGACATCACTTTGCGGACAAAGGTCCATATAGTCAAAGCTATGGATTTTCCAGTAGTCATATACGTATGTGAGCACTGAACCTTTAAGAAGGCTGAGCATCGAAGAACTGACACTTTTGAACTGTGGTGCTAGAGAAGACTCTTGAACAGTAGGATCAAACCAGTCAATCCTAAAGGAAATCAGCCCTTCACTGGAAGGGCTGATGCTGAAGCTCCAATACTTTGGCCACCCGATTTGAAGAGCCGGCTCATTGGAAAAGACCCTGATGCTGGGAAAGATTGAAGACAGAAGGAGAAGGGGGCGACAGAGGATGAGATGGTAGGATGGCATCACCGACTGAATGGACATGAGTTTGAGCAAGCTCGGGGTGTTGGTGATGGACAGGGAGGCCTGGCGTGCCAGGCCACAGGCACACAGGCCACAGGGTCAGAAAGAGTCAGACAGAACTTGGTGACTGAACAACCACCCACCCACCCTCGTGCAGTTACTTATCTTCGCAGTTTTTTATTTGAGTGCTATGTTCCAGGCACTTTTACCGTGGGGAGTACAGAGATAAACATGGGACTCGTGAAGGGAATGGCACGGTGATGAGGAACCAGAGGTCACTTCTGTACAGTTCAGGGCACAGGTGGAGGTGTGGTTAGTGTTAGTCGCTCCAGATTTTCTGAGTCTTTGTGACCCCAGGGACTGCAGCCCGCCAGGCTCCTCTGTCCATGGGATTCTCCAGGCAAGAATACTGGAGTGGGTTGCCATTCCCTTCTCCAGGGGATCTTCCTGACCCAGGGATTGAACCCGGGTCTCCCATAGTGCAGGCAGATTCTTCACCATCTGAGCCACAGGGAAGTCCATGTGGAGGTGAGGGGTTGAGGTATGCTAGGGAGACCCAGAGCTGGGAGATTGTCAGGAACCAGAAGAGAGGACAGGCGCACTGAAAGGACAGGCTGCAGCCAGGTGACTCTGAAGGTTAGACTAAGGGGTTTAGGCTGGCATCGGGAGGAAAGTAAAACTTTTTCCTCAAGAATACTTTTAGCTGTGTGTGTTGTATAACAGAATGGGCTTCCCGGTGGCACAAGGGTAAAGAACCCACCTACTGATGCGGGAGACACAGAGAAGAGGCCTGGGTTCTATCCCTGAGTCAGGAAGATCCCCTGGAGAAGGAAATGGCAACCCACTCCAGTATGCTTGCCTGGGAAATCCCTGGTGGGCTACAGTCCACTGGGGTTGTAAAGAGTCGGACACGAGTGAGTGACTGAGTGTGAATACCTAACAGTGACTTAAACAAAAAGGTTTTTAAAAACTTTTAACAAGCCTAGAGGAAGATCTGTTACCAGCGGATTCATGAGGCCAGCATGGATTCAAGTCCTTTTTCTCTTTCTCTTTCACCATCGCTGGCAGATTGGCTCTTGGTCCTCTTGCTGCCTTTCACTAGAAAGATGTCGGCTGCACCTCCGACCTTACATCTGCATTGCAGTCACAGACGAGGAGATGGACAGCGCCGCCTTCTCCACCGACCCTTTCATAATAAATTAAAAGCTTCCCCAGAGGTGCCCAGTGTGCCTTCTTCCGCCGATGCCTTGTTGGCCAGACTGAGCCGCAGAGCCACCCCCCTGCACGGGGACTGGGCTGGGGTAGATTAGGCTTTTCCAGCAAAGGGAGAAAGAGATTGAGGGTGGTGAGGGGTCATCTGCCCCCTCCAGAGCTCTGCTTCTGAAACATAGCGATGCTCAGCGTGGACTATAAAGAAGCAGGGAGAGGTCAAGACCACTCCAGGTGTGTGCTCTTCAGGTTCAAACCAGTTGATTAATTCACCTCTTTAAGAAATCGATCCCTCAAGTTAAACAGATGTCAGATGTAGGAGTGATTATTATGAAGACTTTTTATCAAAATTACTTTTCTATGGTAACATACATTTATATAGCTTTGCCTATCCTAACATGTAGAACTGAGGTGAAATCATAATTTTGACTTTCTTTGCCTTATAATTCTGTGCATTTTGACAGTCTTTTTCATTGTTATCATGCTTTATACGTTAGTTATTTATAGAAAATTGAATTCAACTGTTTAGTCTTAAATAGTAACTACTTAAGTCACATCAGGTTGAAGAGATAAGTATAGAACATTATGTTTGGGGCATAGACTATGTTACTGTTGCAAAGGAGAGGTTAGTGTTGCACAGGGGGTCTTGGGGTGGAGATGAACAACCTCACCTTCTCATCTCAGATCCACCCAACCTCACCTTCTCATCTCAGGTCCGCCGATCAAGGCGTTGCTTTGGCTTTGACTGTCTTTGTCTGAGATTAGGAGGCTGGACTTGGTCATCTCAGGAGGGCCGGCAGTCTGTGACCCTGTGAATGAGTTTGCCCACAAGGAGAGGATGTAGCAGCAAGGGAAAGAGTCACAGAAGGCAGATTTGATCTGTCTAGTGGAGGAACTCAGTTCTGCTCTTTTGACAGTCAGACAGGTGATAAACATTTAGGAAAAATAAATCAAAAACTTCCTTTGAAAATAAGGAACTGAATGAAAATATCATGTAAAGCTTTTTTGTTGCTTTGTAGTGTGAGGGTATGTTAAGAAGAGGTAGTTGCAGCCGCTGTTTCGCTTTTATGTCAATGAGACAGTCCTGAGATGGCATTGTGAAGCTAGCAAAGAGCACTCAGGCGCTCTTGTCAAGGTGCTTCCTCCTTTCCATGCCTGGCAGCAGCTCGTGCCCATCTTTCTCCTCGTGGGGGGAGCTTTCCTGCCTCCCCGGGGTGCCCACTCCCCAGCCCCCGTCCCCACCCCAGCTAACGCACAGCCCTTATCTTGTCCCCAGCGCACCCAGAGCACCTCCTTCATCCAGCCCTTACCATGCGGTCCTCCTCGCTAACTTTGAATTCCCTGGGGAAGGGGTCCCTCCCCAGTGACCTTGTATCCCATGTATAGGACTGAGCAAGATGCAGGAGTGGACCCAGAACCTCACACACTGAGACCAGGGGTGGAAAGAAAGCCCTCCTCCTGCTTGACCCCTGCTTCCTATCTCCTAGCCCATAGCAGAGCCCTCTGCTCCAGGCACTGCTTGGGGGCTGTGGGGGAATGGATACAGAATTGCCAGAGGTGGTTTCTGCACCTCAAAGAGGCATCTTCCAAATCCCTGTGCTGCTTTTAATTGTAGCCATAACATTTTATTTATTTTGAAATTCCAAGTGGCATTAAAAGGAAGGCAGGAGGTTTTGATCAAAAAAGGAAACATTTTTAAAAGGTGAAGAAACCTTGCTCTGCTCTCCATGGAGAGAGGCCGGCATTTTATTTGTTTTTATTTGTTTTGAGGCTAGTATCTTTCAGATGATCAAGAGCAGTAGCAGTAGGTTCAAAATGAGTGTGGTAAGAGCCGGTTGTGGAACTTTTCACTAGCAGGTGATGTTGACCAGTGTTACAGAATCACTGTGGTTTTCACATTGAGGTTCAGATGTTAAAAACTTAATGGTAAATCCTTTTTTTTTTTTAACATACAAATCCAGTGGCAAGGTTGAGGCTAAGTGGCAGGTGTCGTTAGTTGAAATAGTGCTTCAGTCTCAAAGCCACGTCTTCTGCAGACCTGCAAAGGGCTGGCCCTGCCTCTGCTGCTCAGGGACCAGGTGAGCCCCCAAACTTCGCTGCAGCGTTGGGGGCATGGTGATGAGGTCCAGGTGGAGATGAGGCTGGACGGAGGATGGATGGAGGCCAGCGCCTGGCCCTATTGCCCAGTACCTGCGAAAGGCTTCTGCAACCCTTCCACACAAGATCTCCTGCAAGACAGAAAGCAGAGGACTCTTAGAATGTGCAATGAATGCTTAGTTAAGAGAGAGAAGGAGGAAGAAATCAAAGCCTGAATCAGGCCTGGGAAGTTTTCACACAAAACCTCAGGTAGCATTTTGTCATCCAACCCTGGGAAAATCCACCAGCTGGAAAAGAGGTAAAAGCTGGCGGCTGCAGTGCAGGATTTCTTCTTGAAGCATGTCCATTATGCTTTGGTGTCTTTGCATTTTGTTGTATTTCATATAATTGGGCTTCCCTGATGGCTCAGCTGGTAGAGAATCTGCCTGCAAGGCAGAAGACCTGGGTTCGATCCCTGGGTTGGGAAGATCCCCTGGAGAAGGAAATGGCAACCCACTCCAGTACTTTTGCCTGGAAAATCCCATGGATGGAGGAGCCTGGTAGGCTACAAGTCCATGGGGTCACAAAGAGTTGGACATGACTGAGCGACTTCACTTTTTTTTTTTTTAATTCATATAATTGCTGGTTCCGAGAGATGACATGTTTATAAGGCTTCCCCCTCCACCAACCCGTAAAGCTCAGACACAGCTAAGGCAAGAGACAGTTATAACTTAGACATACTTATACATAATTTACCACCTTCTACAAGATGGGTAAAGTGGTGCGGGGGTGGGTGCACAGAGCTGGAGCAGGAGAGAAATGGGGATGGGGCAAGCTAGAGGCAGGGATCCAGGTGCACGGTGACGTGACTACCGTCTGGTTGGACGGGTGTTCACCCACGGTTGAGATGGATTCCAGCAGCATCGTGCTGCTTTGATTTTAGCCACACCACTGTATTCATTTTGACCTTTCCAGTGACATTTAAAGGAGATTTTTGTTTCTCAGAAGGGAGACAGGGTGGCATATGACACCAGTCTCTCTGGTTTGTAGTTAACACCTTGCACATTTTAGGGACAATTTCATCAGCCGTTGCTTCAGACTGTGTGACTGCCTTGTGGTTATTTGATCCCAGTGAAAAGTAAATCATAATCCTTGTCTGTTTTATCAAGGTGGGCTCCCGTGGTGACTCAGGGGTAAAGAATCTGCCAGCAATGAAGAAGACTCAGGTTCAGTCCCTGGATTGGAGAGATCCGCTGGAGAAGGAAATGGCAATCCACTCCAGTACTGTTGCCTGTGAAATCCCACGGACAGAGGAGCCTGGCGGGCTACAGCCGATAGGGTCGCAAAGAGTCAGATACAACTGAGTGACTAAGCAACCGAAACAGTCTACAACATTTTATCAAGATGCCAAAGCACGCTGCCTTCTCCACCTAGCAAAAACTGGGCCTGAGATCTTTTGCTGCGCTCACACAGCTTCACACCTGCGGTGCTTGGGGGCAGACAGCCGAGGCGCGCAGGCCAGCTCCTGCACTCCAACGTGCAGCCCTAGGCCGGGGTCTAGCCGCCAAAACTGTGGCTTCCTGGTGTGCCAAGCAGGGCTGACCCTCAGCAGCTCAGGAGCTGACAGGGAGGAAGCAGTCAGCACTCAATGCCACACACCCAGAGGCCCAAGGACATGGGAGTCCCTCCTGGCACAGCCACCCAGACACCTGGGTCACCAGGTAGATTAAACCAGACGCCCTGGAGCACCCGTCAGGGCGCCCAGGGATTCCTCTCCCTCCCTCAAGGGTATTAAGGACATTTTCTCATTATCGTTTGCAAAGGATTTAAAAGAACGCTGTGCTTTGCGAACAGACGTAACACCTAGGCAGTAGGGACAGGGATGGAGTCACTCGTTTCCATTTCTGACCCTGAAAGCATAGCTGGTTGCTTTCCTGGCCCCCAGTTGACGTGTCTTTGATCACAGCCGCTTGCTTCCTTCCATTTTCACATTGTGATCTGTCATCTCGATCGCTCCAGTGGTCCCTAGGTGCTGAGCGTGCAGGGGTGGGGGGATTTTTGCTTCCTGGGCTGATTTAAAATGAGATGGGAAGGCCCTTAGACGTTTGTTACTGTTGCTTGCCATAGATGAGGAGCAATACTAAAACAAGTTTCTCTAAGCCTAAGAAGGATGACTGTTCTCTAACAGTCTGATTCTTTAAGAGACGATTTCAGTCTGGTCAGAAGATCCAAGATGGAAGGGTCGTCACGGTTGGTGTCTTCTAAGGCCTCTCCCCTTGCTTGTGTACTGCCGGGGTTCAGCCCCAGTGGATCCAGGGAATTTGAAGCAGGGATGGCGTTGGCGAGAAAAAACTTTTTTATTTAATTAGAAATATAAAGAGATTAAGAAGAAATAGTATAGTAGGAAATTTTAGTGGAGAAAAGAGGCTGAATAACTTGGTTTACGTGGAAAGCCAATAAAGTTCCAGACAAGGAGCTTGCACCATCTACGTTAGGCCACTGGCGTCCTCTTGAATATCAGAGAGTGCCCCACCTTGGGCTCCCTCTCTCATGGATCTTAGAAACCAGGACAAGTAAGTAGACACGGCGAGCCTCCACACCCCAGATGGAAATTCATCCAGAAAATAGAGTAAAGAGGAGACACGGGGGGAACCAGTCCTTCCAATGACTGGCCCGGCCTCTATTGTCTAGAAAGGCCTTTTATACCCTTTTGATTGTACATAGAGGTCAATGGGTAATACAAAATTATGCAGCATTAGCAGCCCAGACTCTTATCAAAACCAGGCTTTTCTCTCTGCATACCTAGTTGTATACACAAGTCTTAGGTGATTTACATCATCTTCTGGCCAAAAGAGCCAATTAACATTTTACGGCCCTTTTCTGATAAGGGTTTGTCAACCAGAAAACTCCCAAAGTCTGGTGCCATTCTCAGAAAACACTAAATAAATTTACATTCTTACATAGCAAAGATACAGCAATTTATAACACGTAAAAGGAGTACAGTGATTTATAACAAAAGAAAAGTAATTAACTCAAAATTCTAGTGTTGCTAACATCAAAACTATTATATATATTTTTCCATATCCTGTTTACATTGATTAACATCCTCCCAGGTGCCTAACAGATATATGGAGGCCTGGCAGCAATCATTGAGTCAACAGTGAAATCCATCACCAGTATGATTTTTAGCTCTTTAGAAAAGGCTCTGTATCTTTAAGATGCTCTAAGCTTTGTGCCTCTCATGGTTGGGGGGCTGTAAGCAATTCATAAGCTGTAAGAGTTCCGGGGAACCTGTTAGGCAAGCTAGAGAGTTATCAGAGAGGAGCTGAAACATCCCTTTCAAATGCAGAAGACTAAAGCCCTGAGTTAACTTTTTCCAGAGAGTGTCAGAAGAGTGGAAAAGTACAATAATAAGGCAGGTAGGTTCTTATTTTGGGGGTACATGCTCAGGAAATACCAGGGGGAAAACCTGAGGCCTGACTCGCCTTGCCCCTCAGGCCTCTGCCGCATGACCTTGTCACGGGTGGGATTCCTCGCGCTGGCTCCCGGCAGTGTGCTCCGCCTTCTCTGTGTCGTATTATCTTCCCTGTATGTGTCTGCCTCCTAGCAGCTCCTACAGGGACGCACCAGTCATGCTGGGCAAGGGCCATCCTCACGGCCTCTTTTTAACTTGATTCCCTCCTTAAGGAGCCCCCACTCCGAATACAGTCACATTCTGAGGTCTGGGGAGGGAGGGCTGTGGTCAGGCCCTCAGCATGTGAAGTGCGGGGAGGGTATGCCGTTCTTCCAGTAACGGTGTGGGTGTTAGCTGCTTAGTACATTTCTGGAGGTCAGCTTATTGGCTAAGAATACATGGAGTGTTGTGTGTGAGGGTGTGTACATCATACCATGTCTGTGTGTCAAATGTACAGAAAGTCACCCCTCTTGACATAGTACAGGTTAGCAGCCTGGATATGGCTGTTTGCTAAGGCATCACAAGATTCTACCCTCCATCTGTGAAACAGTTATTCAGTTGCTAACTCATGTTCAACTCTTTGCGACCCAGTAGACTGCAACACTCCAGGCTTCTCTGTTCTCCACTGTCTCCCAGAGTTTGCTCAGATTCATGTCCATTGAGTCGGTGATGCTGTCTAAACAACTCATCCTCTGCCACTCCCTTCTCCTTTTGCCTCAGCGTCAGGGTCTTTTCCAGTGAGTCCACTTTTCTTACCAGGTGGCCAAAGTATTGGAGCTTCAGCTTCAGTCCTTCCAGTGAATATTCAGGGTGGATTTTCTTTAGGATTGACTGGTTTGGTCTCCTTGCAGGCCAAGGGACTCTCAAGAGTCTTCTCCAGCACCACAATGTGACAGCATAAGTTCTTTACCAGTCAGGCTTCTTTATGGTCCAACTCTCACATCCATACATGGCTACTGGAAAACCACAGCTTTGACTATATGGACCTTTATCAGCAGAGTCTCTGCTTTTTAATACACTGTCTAAGTTTGTCATAGCTTTTCTTCCAAGGAGCAAGCCTCTTTTGATTTCATGGCTGTAGTCACAATCTGCAGTGATTTTGCAGCCCAAGAAAATAAAATCTGCCACTGCTTCCACTTTTTCCCTTCTATTTGCCATGAAGTGTGGAGAGCATGAAATATAGTCCTAAATGTAACAGATGAAAGTGTACAGTGTCACCCGAAATAGGAAGGATCTGGCAAGTACACAAGAAAGGAGAAGAGATGCAGGCATTAACAGCTACTCCTCCAGTTAGGAATAATGACTTCTTTGCTCAGCAAGTTCAAGTGTACCTAAAATTGTATTAAAATAAATAATCTCTTACATTAAAGTTAGAGTTTAAGTTTTATCTGAAAGGTTTTCTGTAACATCTCTGCAGCTTGAGGAAGTACCCAGAGCTACGTCAGATGTAGCATAGTTGTGGTTGAGGGTGACTTGTCTTTTGAATAATTGACTTGTGTAGATGATAAACCAAAGGCTCTGGAAGAAGAACTACAAGCTTGCATTTTGAAAAGGAATCTTTCATTAGAATATGGCTCATTTTCCACAAGGAGAACTGTTAACTTGTTATTCCCGTAGCTAAGTTATGAGAAATGAATTTGCTACCAAGTTTAGAAATTGCCTGTCTGTCTGAAATTTTCGTATACAATATTTTAAAGAACATTTGTTTTGCATTTTGTCTTTTACGTTCCTCTCTCCTTTTAAACTCCAGCTCATGGTTTTTGGAATCTTTCTGTGCCTGGACGCCTTTCTCTATGTGTTCACCCTGCTTCCCGTCAGAGTCTTCCTGGCCCTATTCAGGCTCTTCACCCTGCCTTGCTATGGCCTAAGGTAAGTTTAAGATGATGAACTATTGTAAAGGTTTAAATTATTTTTGCTACTTGTGCTTAATAATCAACTTGGATAGATTTTTTTTAGAATAGGAATAATTCATTAAGTTTCTTTCATACTTTGGCCCTTAATGCATCAACTAGTGCTGTTTATCTTTGTAGTGAATATTATATAATATGCTTATATAATATTTCTACTTTTTATCTGTACTTTTTTTTCCCAAATGGTTCTGAACCAGAACTTTGTTTTGGCTAGGCGACAAGTGTTAATAATGAAGATTTTGTGGGTGTGGGTGTGGGTGTTTAGTTGCTCAGTCGTGTCCAGCTCTTTGCAATCCTATGAACTGCCAGGCTCTTCTGTCCATGGGATTCTCCAGGCCAGAATACTGGGGTGGGTAGCCTTTCCCTTCTCCAGGGGATCTCTTACCAGGGATTGAACCCAGATCTCCTGCACTGCAGGCAGATTCTTCACCATCTGAGCCACCAGGGAAGTATAGAGGGCCAGCGCTGAGGGTCAGGCCCGACCACATGGCCACTGTGCTGGCTCAGCCTGCACTTCTGTTTTCTTCACGTCCCCAGCCTCTTGGGCTGTATAAAGTCTGTATAAAGTGAGGAGGAGGTTCTGGGCTGGGACGTGGAGGGCGGGTAGCATCCGTAGCTCCTACGGAACTCCCCCTGCAGGGCTCCTCCTCCATCTCATTTGAGAGCCACCGTCTTCGTGGTCTGGCAAGCCTTACCTGCTTACAGGTGAGACACCCTCTGATTTGTGAGAGGGGAAAACCCTGAAAGACATTGTCCTGGTGGGAAGAACCAGACAGCCTGGCCCAGCACTGAGGAACTGATGGCTCGGGAGCCACCACCTGACTCCTCCCGGCCTGTGTCCCCGTCCTCAGAGAGGGGGTGTTTAGTGCCGCATCTTCTACTGCAACGATTGAGAGATGTAAAAGAATACCCAGCGTAGTGACAGGAGCAGATACTAGTTTCCTTCCTTCCTTCTCTTCCAAAACTAGGAACAGGAAGATGAAAATGTAAAGCTTGCGTGAATCTTGATGCTTTATTGGTCTTGAGGTTAGAGATTGGATTTTACAGTTTTTTTCTCCGTACCTGTATCTCCATGCCTCTACTCTGTGTAGTCCCTCTCTGTAACAGTGTTACAGTTCTTAGCACAGTTGCCCAAGTTGCATTTCTAACATTGCATCACTTTTTAAAATACATTTCATTCCAAAAAGTTTCAGAATACTGAAATGGATAATAATATGTGAAACTTAGCTATGAAGTAGGTGACTCTTCCATGGGTATATTAAATGTATAATTAATAACATTATTATCAATAACCACAGAAACTGAGTTTAATATACAGTATATCCAGAATTATATGTTGTTTTCTTTTCAAAGACTAAAGTCCTGGAAGTTTCTCTTTTAGTAAATGAGTGTGTTCTTGGTATTTAGTAAGTACCGAATGACATTCAGCGTTTTTGAAAATGAGCCTTAATCAGTTTTCAGTTCAGTTCAGTTCAGTCGCTCAGTTGTGTCCGACTCCTTGCGACCCCATGAACTGCAGCACGCCAGGCCTCCTGTCCATCACCAACTCCCGGAGTTCGCTCAAACTCACGTCCATAGAGTTGGTGATGCCATCTAGCCATCTCTGTCGTCTTCTTCTCCTCCTGTCCCCAATCCCTCCCACCATCAGCGTCTTTTCCAATGAGTCAGCTCTTCACATGAGGTGGCCAAAGTACTGGAGTTTCAGCTTTAGCATCATTCCTTCCAAAGAACACCCAGGACTGATCTCCTTTAGAATGGACTGGTTGGATCTCCTTGCAGTCCAAGGGACTCTCAAGAGTCTTCTCCAACACCACAGTTCAAAAGCATCAATTCTTCGGCGCTCAGCCTTCTTCACAGTCCAACTCTCATATCCATACATGACTACTGGAAAAACCATAGCCTTGACTAGACGGACCTTTGTTGGCAAAGTAATGTCTCTGCTTTTGAATATGCTATCTAGGGTGGTCATAACTTTTCTTCCAAGGAGTAAGCGTCTTTTAATTTCATGGCTGCAGTGATTTTGGAGCCCCCAAAAATAAAGTCTGACACTGTTTCCACTAATCCCTCCTATATAAATTAGAAGAATTTATTTATCATGATGTTATGATAAGAGTAAAACCTCCTTTGCAAGATTGCATGTAATAAAACAATTACAAGGATTAAGATCACATCGTTGTTATATATAATACTTTATACTCTTGTCTTCTTACTCTGCTTCGAGAATGAAAGAATTATGTTTTATATTTTATTAAGTACAGTTAATCAAATGGGGAAATCTTTTTTAGGAATTTACCATCAACTTTAAGTTATTCAAGTACTTGCTTTATGCCTTTGGAAGAATTTTTAAGAAGGCCTATTCATACCAGGAAACCTTTTTGGAAGACATCTGTAACAAAGCCTCACCTTCTATACTATCCCTATTTCTTTATCGCCTTTGGGAGCTCAATAAAGTTATGGTTATTTCAGTTACCTTTTCAGAAAACCAGGAAAAAAAAAAAATCTAGCAAGACATTACTAAACAGAAGTCTTCATGTGTGATTGCATAACAAGGATGAACACATGGAAAGTTGGGTGAAGCCAGGTGAGGCTGCCTAACGTAGAATAACTCGTGCCACGTGTAGCTTTTGATGTCTGCTCCGTGAGCTGGGTTCCCTCTAAGTTATTCTCAGCTCAGCAGTGTGAGCAAGTTCCTGCTCTGGCTGTCTTTAAGCGTGTTCTGTGTGGCTGTTGGCATGATGAGGTAAAGGGTCAAAAGGCTGTGTAACCTAAAGACCCCGTCCTTCTGGAAGGGCTCCTGGGGTCTCTCAAGCCCTCAGTGGATGTTCACAGGGTGAGTGACGAAGGGGATTTGCCATATTCCCAAGGGCCCCCGTTTTGCGGCTCTTATTTGAAGAGCCGAGTTCTCGCTGTGGCAGAGGCATCTAAACTCTGCCTGTGTCCCTTGGGGGAGCAAGGCACCAAGGTCGCCCAGAGAAGCCCTTTGGTGTTTGTTCTGGAAACCAGGAGAGCTGTTGGAGAGAGCCGGGATGCCTTCAGGCCTCTGCTCCTGGTGGCTTCAGTGGGTTGATGGTCCCTGGAGCCAACCTTTTCTAGACCTTTTCAGATTTTTTTTTTAGCCTATAAAATAAAGATGATAACTTTCATATATTTCTCTAAAATACTTTTTAATCTAAATTAATCTGAGTGACATTTTAAAGCAGAATTCAAGCCTGTTCTGTTTTCACGCTCTTGCAGCCAGGCGGACACTAGAGGGCAGCCCGTCACCCTGCCGCAAGGCACCGTTCAGCTTTCCTGGGCAGAGGGTTCTTGCTGTTCCTGCAGTTTGGATCCTCTGAAAAATTACTTTCTATGCCGTCACTTGTATATGTGCATGTAACGTGAAGGGCAGTTAAAATGGTAGAACAGAACGCCAGCACTTCTAAGCACTCCGTGAGCATAGGCAGATCATACAGAATATGAGGACCCTGCCTCCCTGTCTCAGCGCCTTCAGTGTGCTTTATCAGAATGGAGTACTTTGCTGATGGTAACGTGGGCTGCAGTCCATATTTTCTTTGAGCAATTTAGAAAGCAGAGTCTTCTGAGCATTATTTTTTTAAAGCACCTAACTTGAAATATTTGAAACTTGAAATATAATGTAAAAAATTGTATTACCAAAACTATTGTTAATACTAAGTCTAAAACCTTGCAGATATTTTAGGAGTATGTGAGTACGTTTTCTCTTATACAAAATTATTAATCAGACGAGTTTTGCCTTCTTTTTCTTCCAACATTCTATTCTGTTCAGGATTATTTGACTTTTTCCTGTGGCTGTACCATGTTCCATCTTTTTCAGCAAGCAAAAAGTGCTCTTTCCTTCAGTCTGACTTAATTTTTTCGAAGAGATAAGAAGAAATGAAAAAGATCAGCAAAGAGGTCAATTGTATTTTTTCTATTTCCTTTTTCTCACAATCCTGTGTTTTAGTTTCCTTTCTGTTAAAAAAAAAGGGAGGGGGGGACTTCCTGGTGGTCCAGTGGTTAGGATCCCATGCCTCCAGTGCAGGGGCGCAGGTTTGATCCCTGGTCAGGGAACTAAAATTCCACCTGCCTCTAGCTGCGGCCCAAAACAAACAGACAAGAGTTATTGTCTCCCTAGTCTCTTAGTTCTTAGAAATTATACCTAAAAAGTGGGGAGGGAGGAGAAAGGATGTTTGTCAAAGTGGTTAAGGTGCCGGCATGGCCGCCGCGGCAGTTTGCGGGCCCTGGCGCTGTGGTCGGCGTCTGACGGTGGCCGGGGGCTGGCACGGCCCTCCTTTCAGAAGTGGGGCCGGGCTCTCACCTCCGTACGTGCAGTCACGGCTGGCACGGTGTCTGTCGGGCCTGTGGAAGCTGACAGTCTCCCAGGCTTTCTGCTTTAGAATGGACTCTTTGAGCCCACTTGTGAATCTTCCGTAAACCGGCCACAGGGTTTGGCTTGGGGGTTTAATCGGCCCTGACACAAAGCCGCCTCGCTGCTTTTCCTTCAGGCTGGGCCACTCAGCAGCCCTTAAGGAGGCCGGCCTGTGTTGTGGCTGCTCCACTGGTGGGCACTTTGCCAGCCTCTGACCCTGTGAAAATATTTTTTTATTTTGAGATGTTGGCAGGGTAATTTTTCTTGACTCTGTAGCCGTATGCATGTTATCTGCGAAGGGTGCACTGCTTCCATAAAACGTTTACACCCACCCTTAGCAATTTCAAGAATAACTTGGTGAAAATTATTGCTAACGAATTAACAATCTTGAAAACTCTTTGCCCTTACGTACCTTGTTGTAGGTTAAAATAAACGCATGCAGGTTCTCTAAAAGCCTATTGATTTATGTATTCTTCCCTCTTTCTCAGGTAGGGTAGTAAATTCTGGAAAAACATTTGAGAAAATTCTTGAATTAGGATAATTTTTTAAATGATGAGATGAAAATGAGAAGTTTTGGTTTGTTATGTGAGATGTCTTTGCTTCTCGAAAGAATGAAAGCATTTTGGTTTTAGAAAAGTAGACTGTTCTACAGTAGCTCCTTTATGCGAAAGAGGTATCCAGTGTTTTTTTCTGACCTTATAGAATAAATAAATAATGACAGTTGTATGTGTATTTCTAATTTACCTGGCATTTTTATGAATCCTTTTTCCTCCTCCAAGCTGTGACTTCATTTTGTGTCTTAGAATGCTCAGTCTTACTTGAGTTAGAAGGTGAGCGAAGTTGTAGAGAAAAATGATACTATCTGGTGCCAAGAACTGATGGTTTTGAAAACTTTGCTGTGATATTTTAGACAGCAATAAGCGTAGGTGAGGATTAAGTAGTAAATGGTAGAGTATTTTTCTTTTACTATTAGAGCAGATAAAATACGTGCAAGTAAATTTTACTGATTTCTCACCCTGGTTTTAAGCATATCTCTTATTGGAAGCTTCAACTACCTTTCTGTTTTTAAGGCAGTGGTAATTTACCCCATAGAAATCTCTCTCATCTCCTGAAGAATTAGGAATTTCAGACGCTCGAGCGTTTCTTAACCCGTTGGGTTTTCTCCCCCTGCCTTACCTCCTCCAAGGTAGTTCTCCCTGAAATGAACTTCACACGTGAACACACACGCACATGAGGTTTTTCCTCTTCTCAGACATAAGCCTTAATTTCGACCTGAGTGATTTGCGCTACCCCGGTCATGTTCATATCACTTCCCTGGGAAACACGTTCGTTCGTCACTTCCCCTCCCAGGCTGGGCCTCCGTGCCCGTTTGTAGAGAGCAGGGTCTCATTAGAGGGTCTTGCCACCTCAGGTCTCGTTGCCCCCTCCTCGTCCTCACCTTGGCGCTCTCAGTAGCGTAGCGACATTACAACATTCTCTCTCTTTCTCTCTCGTAAATCAGACCGAAGGGAGGAGCACTCTCACTTCCTTTGTAGAGTGGAATGTGGTGTCACAGGGACTCCTCGTGGTGAGTAAACCCTGATTTTCCTTCTATTCTCTTGGCCAAACTGACATCAGTACAAACAAGATATTGATTATAATGAGAAACAGACATGAGTGTTTGGAGATGGACACTTCGGAAGGAAACATGCTTCCTTTTCCTTACTTGGTGATAGTTTTGTCCACATTTGTGCAGGATTTGAGCAGAATCTCACCTAACCTAGGACGATCACTTGATAAAATGAATTTCAGTTACACGTGTTGTCTAGATTTGACGTCAAGTCCTTCACTCTCCACACCACATCAGTTCCTTCATGTGAGCTTAAGTTCCTTCGATGTGAGCGGTTTTTATTTTGCATCATCCAAGCACCAAGCAGCTTTATCAAGCCAGTGCTTTTTTTCCTGGTGTAGTTTGGAATCATTTTAAAGCCCAAGAAACACTTTAGTCGTTCAGTTTAAGCATTTGTGATTAATTTTTCTACTGTCTGTTGCAAAACCTTACGGTGCTCAATTTTCAGTCTTCTAAGTAAGGAAAACCTCTTAATAGTTTATTGCAGTTTACTTTAAAATTAGAAAATAACTTCTGTTTCAAAAATGGACACTATTTTTGACTTTTCACATTTTTCCAATAGTCCTTTATATTTCTTCATTCTTTCAGTCATACCATGAGCAGCTAGAAGCATTCAGAGAGAAAGAAAGATAGCTCCAGCCTGTGTGTTTTGTGATGAAGTGCCTCGTGCTGGTGTCTTGGCATGTTCGAACAGCAACTTGAATGTGAAGGAGGCCCGGGTTACCACGCTCTCGTGGTCACGGACGCTGCCTCCTCTTTGCTGGTCCTTCTGTTCACTTGTCAGCTCACACTTCAGTCTTGGTCAGCTGAGCACCTCCTGCTGCACAGGGAGAGGAAAACCCTGCAACTGACCATGTTTGCCTGCTCCATCATTCTGTTCCCCAGGAGTGCCCTTGAAGCAACGGGGTCCTTTCCCGGGTAAATGTGCAAATCCAGGGAAAGTGTTTGAATGACCGAAAGATAAAATTTAGAAATTTAGAAAGCTTAATTTATGCAAGCGTGGCTTAACCTGAAAGTTTTAAATGATTTTAAGTTCTGTTGAATTTCTTGCTTAATAGTACTTGTCTTGTGATAACTGATAGCCAAGCTATAAATTAGATTAGTGGGGTTTTCACTTTGTCCAGCATCTTCCTCCACTTGTTTATGTGTTTGTGTGGGACTTTCAGCATTTGCAAAATGAATTGCGAGTAACTGCTGTTTAATAGGCATTTATAAGGAAGAGTTTCACCCTGAAAGCATTACTCAGGAACCAGTTCAAAGCTGATTGGCAGGGCTGGTGGATAAGCTTCCTTTGGAGTTGGAAACGCGTATCACACAGTCATCCACAAGTGTCCTGGCAGGGAAGGAAACAAACATTGGAGCTGGCTCGGGTTGTTTCCACCAGGTGAACTTACTCTGAGGTTCGATCTTCCTTCGGAGAGGTTGTGATCCCACCTTAAAAATTCTTTTTCTTCAGTTTTTGCAGCTCTCCTTTTTTATTTGCAGGGACATTTATATGATAGCAAGATCCTTTGTTTCTGAACAGTTCTGCTTCTTTTATTTTTTATTTGAATAAATCTCTTTAATTTTTAAAATCAGTCATCTCCATAGCAACCAGTTATGATGTAAGCAATGGAACATTCCCACCAAAGCAGAGAGTGCACAGAAAGCAGCAGATCCAGTGGAAACAGTCCTTTTTTGCCCTTCTCTTTTTAGAAACAAAGAGCAAAAATTATAGCTATGTGTGGTATTTAGCACAATCATTTTTCCAAATGAGATGACAATTCAGTGATAAATCATACAGTATTAAATTAGGCTGAAAGATCAAACATGCTGAGTTGCTAAAAGTTCTTTTAAGGAAATGTCTAGAATAGTAGGCGGGAGTGAGAAATTAACTTCTAGAGCCAGAGGCCAAGAGTCGGATCCTGGCTCCGACACTTGTTAATTCCGAACTGCAGCTGCAGGCGTGTTCCTGATATCCTCTGGGAAATTAGGATGGTGCTGGTCCCTTCCTCCTAGGATCTCATAAGGTTACAGTGGAAACTGAATGAGAGAGCATACGAAGTGCCTGGAGAGGGGCCTGGCACACAGGGCCTGGGGATTGTAGCGTGTTTCTGCAGCGCTTCTGCATTTTCCCAACCTGGTTTAATCCTAGGCAACATAAAGCTAAGTTAAAGTTGTTTATGCTAGATTTTGAACTTAGTATCATCTGGGTTTAAACAGTGTGGTATTATGTTATTTGAGATTATAGCTTTTCAATGTTTGGTTCAGTTCAGTCACTCAGTCATGTCCAACTCTTTGCAACCCCATGGACTGTAGCCCACCAGGCTCCTCCATTCATGGAATTCTCCAGGCAAGAATACTGGAGTGGGTTGCCATGCCCTCCTCCAGGGGATCTGCCTGACCCAGGGATCGAACCCAGGTTTCCCGCATTGCAGGCAGACTTTCCATCTGAACCACCAGGGAAGCCTGTTCCTTCTTAGAGAAAATACTAACTCGTTGTTCCATTGTTGCAAATGTTTGTAAAGAGACACAGTTGAACATATATGTGTTAAAAGTCCCTTCATCTCTTAAAGAGCTTTGGCTGAGACCTGTTAACTGAGTAGATGCCATTCTAGTCCTAAAAGCCCTACAGATTTCTGCTGTAATTAGTTTCCTAAAGCCTTTGGGTAATTAATGCAGATTCACTAATGCCATCCTGCGTTTCATCCTGTCGTTTTCTTTCATTCATAAAGCACAGCCTCCAGCGCTTGAACAGAAGGCCCCGGCTGCGGGTGATGTGTGCGTTTCAGTGTGTGCCCATCTGTGCCCGCACGTCTGCGGGGACGTGGGCGGGCGCTCCTGGCTGATGCTGCCGTCTGTGCCCCGGCCGTCTCGGGGATACAGACAGTCCAGGAGCCCAAGAGTGTCCGCGCGTCTCCTTTTCTCATTGTTTGCCTTAGAAATGTTTACCTCTAGCTCTTGAGGGACAGCGAATTCCCTTGATAGTTGCACAGCCCTCGGCAGAGTTCTGGGCTCAGTGTCCAAACTAAGACACAGCTCACTCCAGATTTCATGGGGGGAAACAGGGCTGCGTCTGTGGGGAGGGAGAAGAGCACTGGAGACAGAAAGGGACAGAGAAGTGATGGTGGAGGTATATCAGCCTTGTCCTGGAGGCAGTTTTCCCCAAGATTCGAACTTTCACTGCTGAGAACTCCCCTCGCTCTCTTGCGCCCATCTCAAGGCCCGGAGTGTGACCTGGACCATCCTGACCCGTCTCTGCATCTAAGCTCGTTGGTTCAGCCCAGGGTCATCCGCTGCAGGCCCTCCCTGGACGCAGTCTTCGCAGTCTGCCTCTCTTGGGGGCGTTTGTCGGGCTCTGTGTTCTCTCTGTGATGAGACTGAAAGCTGTGCCCAGGGCATGTCGCTGAGGACCTGCGTGCCTCACCGTCACCTTACAGCCCTCTGGGCAGCGGCCACCCGTGCTTGCTGAACCCAACAGGGATCTTTGCAAGAAAAGCGCCCCTGATCTGAATGTGTCCGAGGTCTCGGCAGGAGCTCAGGGAGTAGGTGGCCAGGGAACCGCCAGTAAGTGAAAGCTCAGGATGCCGGCAGCCCCTGGAAAGGGAGCTCACCCCTTAGTAGGGGCCCAAGTGCCCTCACGGCGGTGGAAATGAAGAGGCTCTGGTCTCCTGATGCGGATCTTGGGGCTTTCTGTTGATTGCCCGGCACGTAAAAGCTACCAAGGCAGGGGCTGAGCGTTTCCATCTTGAGTCGCCTGCAGTGGGCTGAGAGAAAACACCTTTCCATCCCAGTCACAGGAGCTACGTGTTGTGATAGACGCCTTAGTTTCTCCTTTTGTGATGTATTTTCCCCCTGAATCTTAGGAATACATTTCCATTCACAGTTTAGGTTTAGCTCTTTGTACTCTGACCTCGGAAGGAAGGAATGATTCTGCTTATATTAATTAGGGGAAAAAACCATCGTCAGCACTTGAGCCCCTGAGGGTTGGGGTGCTAGCCCCACGCGCACCGTAGAGCCTGCCATATCCACGGTCCCTCTGCATCCAGGGCTCCTCTCTGTCTGCGGTTCCTCATCCGTGGACTCAGCCAACCACAGGTCACGTAGTGCTGAAGTAACGTATTTACTGAAAAAAATCCACGTATAAGTGGACCTGTACAGTTCAAACCCATGTTATTCAAGGGGCAACTGTATTTCCAACTCATGTTACAGAGGGCTAATGTTTATAATACAACAACCATCCTACAAACTAGTAAGAAGAAGATACGAGGCGAGAATTCACAGAAAGTATAGATGAATATATGAAGAAGATGTCCGTGTTCTAGTGAGAGAAATCAACAGTGCGACTGCTGGATTGGATTTCTCACCAGTGGCCTTAGGCAGTGGCCCTGAGTGGATGCACGTGAGCTTCCGGGCGTCTGGTGCAAGTGTGAATTGGTGCAGCTCCTGCAGAGGGCAGCACAGGTATTACCAGAAGGACAAGTGAACGTAAATAATGTGAGATTCCAGTTTTAAGACTATCCATGGATGTGTTTTCACTTACGAGGTATGACACATACCTTACATCATGGTTTATAGTTCCAAAAGGCTGTAAATCTGTCGGTGTTGTTAAATTATGATGCATCCATGCAGTGGAACACCGTGCTGTCTGTAAGAACTGACAATGGAAAATAGCGTAGAACGCCATCCCTGTGTCAGAAGGGCTGCGCCCGTGGGTCCTGGGATCCCGATGAGCCGGGAGGCCTGTGTCCTCACTGTGGAACCCACTGCTTCCAGGCGCTCAGCCAGCAGCCACTACCCTCTGTGGCCACCCGCTAAGGTTCGCACTCCCTCTCAGTGTAATCCTGGCCTAGTATCTTCACATTCTCGGCCCGGGCAGGAAATTCGCTCCTGTTGAGTAGTCAGCGTGACTTTCCTCGTTAACGTGAAGTTTTTGTTGGCTGTTCCCTTTGTTTGCCACTGCCTATCCCGTAAAGATGGTTTATTCAAGAGCACGGAAGGTGAGACTCGCCGTCTTTATTACTTCTCATCTGTTTCAGGGACAGACGTGTGCTTCAGCCCGCCCAGGTGTGTGACATCCTAAAGGGGGTCATCTTGGTCATCTGCTATTTCATGATGCACTACGTGGACTATTCCATGATGTACCACCTGATCCGGGGGCAGTCGGTCATCAAGCTGTACATCATCTACAACATGCTCGAGGTGAGCCCGGCAGGCCCGGCCCACAGCACCCGGCTGCCCGCGCAGGACACCCCCCACCGGCTCTGCCAGCGGCGCCTCCAGCCTCGGCTTCGTACCGTCAGGGGTGGCCTTGTGAGAACGCACGTTCTGATTTAGAATCCCTCTAACAAGATGGTGCCTGTGCGTCCCAGGACACACTGGGGGCAGCCGGTCCGCAGGGCACCATGTGTCCTCCAGTGGGGAGGAGGGCGACCGGCCGCCTAGACATTGTGGGGTCAGTGCCCCCTTGAGAGTGTAAACTGTCAGATGACCGGGGAGTATTTTCCCAATTCATTGGAAACCTTTGTGTGCTTTTTGTTAGAACTTTAAATCTTACGAAAAGATTTTTAGGATTCTGTGTTTATTGGCTATAGTAGATTTATATTTTAAATTGCTTTTAAATTTTCACACAGAACAAGTAAACGATTTCCCAGTTTCTCTAAGTATTTAACACTTTTAATACAATATGTCTTCAAAGTACACTACACTTTAAAGTAGTCATCCTGTGAAAATCTGCATTTATGTAAAAAATAAACAGTCACACAAAGTGCACAATGGAAACCACCTTGCTTTAGGCAGAATCTTAAGGTTTTTTTTTTTAAGTAGTAAACTAACCTGGGTTATATCATTAACCTTTAAGATTCAGTTTGCACTTTTCTGTACTACTTTTTGGGGACACCAGTAAGGTCTCCCTGTCTCTTAGATTCAGTTCAGTTCAGTCGCTCAGTCATGTCCGACTCTTTGCGACCCCATGGACTGTACCATGTCAGGCTTCCCTGTCCATCACCAACTCCGGCACCTACTCAAACTCAAGTCCATCAAGTTGGTGATACCATCCAAGCATCTTATCCTCTGTCATCCCCTTCTCCTGCCTTCAATCTTTCCCAGCATCAGGGTCTTTTCCAATGAGTTAGTTCTTCACATCAGGTGGCCAGAGTATTGGAGTTTCAGCTTTAGCATCAGTCCTTCCAGTGAACACCCAGGACTGATCTCCTTTAGAAGGGGCTGGTTGGATCTCCTTGCAGTCCAAGGGGCTCTCAGTAGTCTTCTCCAACCACAGTTCAGAAGCATCAGTCCTTTGGCATCCAGCTTTCTTTGTAGTCCAACTCTCACATCTATATGTGCCTACTGGGAAAACCATAGCTTTGACTAGACAGACCTTTGTGGGAAAAGTCCTGTCTGCAGTGGGTTTTCCTGGCGTGCGGTGGACACGTGGGGTGAAGTGGGACTGCTGGCCCCTCTGCTGTGCCCCTGCCTGGGTGGGATAGGTGGGGACTTCCCGTCTCTTCACAAAACCACGCACTCTAGCCATCCTGGTTGCTCCTAAATTCATCGACTGAGATGAGTTGGAACCACACCCCAGCTTCCTGGTGCGGGCTCGTTGCCGCACACCTGCTTTGCTGGGTCAGGTGAGATGTGACAGTGGGTTTGGCTGGGTTTGTGAAGCAGAGTAGCCGTCCCTGTGCTCCCCTCCCTCCCATCAAAGAAAAGCCCAGGCCTCCTGTTCCCTCTGGCCCTGTGGGTAGCTTTCCTTGTCAAGTCCCACTGCCTCCTCCCTGGGGGGATTGCAGCTGACCAGGCTTCTTCTCCCTCACCCCAAAACTTAAGATAGGTGCCTCCTGTTGTACAGATGGTACACAAGGTGCTGCTGTTGCTGTTACCAGGAAGTAGGCCAAGCAGGAGGGTCCATGAATTGCTGATCCCGGTGGTTTAAATACTCACTCACTCTGTAGACTGCAGTTAATGATGTAGTTTAAGCGCAGTGGAGCAGAGTCCAAGCTCTAGTCTAGAGATAACTCCCTCCAGTCCTGGTTATCCTGCACATGCGTCCAGCTGCTGAGTGACTCTGCGCTTCAGCTTGCCGTCTGTGAGGTGGAGATAATTAGGAGAATTACAAGGTTTCCATGAGACAGCAAATAGAGGGAGCTTAGCGCAAGCCAGGTAGGTGTGTGGTGGGACCTCCCTCAATGGTAGCTATCGTTTCTTCATTTGGCAAATGTTTAATCAGCACTTCCTGGATGCTGAGATCCCGAAGAGCCCGAGGTGGACAAGCCTCGTCCCCTGGCTAATGTTCCACAGGTGGCAGAGAGGCAGTGATAAATACCGTGATGAAGAGGAACAGGTGATGCCTTAGAGACCACAGGAGCCACCGAAGGTCGGAGGGGCCGGGACGTCCTGTCTCAGAATGTGACATTCCAAATGAATCCTGAATGATACCCTCCTTTTTTTCCTTTTTATGTGCTTCTCTTTATCTATTGGACTATATTCATGGAGATGAGTCCTTGAAAATGTCTTCCAGGAATAAATTTGCTTATTATATTCTTATATGGTAAACTTCAAACAAATCACAGCTATTGTTACTTACGAATATTAGGTATGAGGAGAATGGGTCAAATGATATATTTGTCCTTAAAAGTTTGAGTCCTGAATTTAAATTCAAAGAGTTAAAGCCAGAAGAACTATGATTTTGATGTGCCGTCTGCCTTTTATTTTTATGACTGAGATTTTTCTTGTTACAAACATGGCTGGTTAGACAAATTCTAATTCAGTTAGTACGACACTTGGGTGCTCCGCGTGTGTCAGAGAATAAGAAAATGTGCACAACTAGGCAGACAAAGATCCTGTCTCTTTCGGAGCTTATCCCCTCCGGTGTTTGCGTTGCCTCTGAATTTTAATAAGATATACCGATGGCGCAGCAAGAAACGCGCTTCCTTAATTTTTCTCTTTAGGTAGCAGATCGCCTGTTTTCCTCATTTGGGCAAGATATATTGGACGCTCTGTACTGGACAGCAACAGAGCCCAAGGAGCGGAGGAGGGCCCACATCGGGGTGGCCCCCCACTTCTTCATGGCAGTCCTCTACGTCTGTATCCTTTCAGGCTGCTCGGAGACGCCAGCGCACTTTACATTATCCTGTTCGCTTGGCTGTTTCTCAGACTTCGAGGGGTGTGTGTGTGTGTGTGTGTGTGTCCTAAAGATTAGTGTGAAATGTCTACTTTCTTTTGAGAAATTGGTTATAACAGTCTACTTAGCCCTTGAACAACACAGGGACTAATCCAAGTGTGGGGCTTCGTCTGGCTGCTGGATGGTAAAGAATCCACCCACCTGCACAGGAGACAAAGGAGATGCAGGTCTGATCCCTGGGTCAGGAAGACCCCCTGGAGGAGGAAATGGCGCCCCTCTCCAGTGCTCTTACCTGGGAAACCCCATGGACAGTGGAGCCTGGCGGGCTACAGTCCATAGGGTTGCAAAGAGTCAGACACAGCTTAGCAGCTAGATAGCAGCAGCAGCAATCCGGGTTTCAACTATAACCAGTCTCTGTATCCGAGGGTTCAGCCAACAACAGCCCGTTTAATACTGTAGTATTTTACTATTGAAAATTACATGTGTGTAAGTGGACCCATGCAGTTCAAACCCATGTTGCTCAGGGGTCAACTCTAACTGTAAATTAGAGTCTCATGTGTGCATGCCCCTTTAAACTGCTAGAAACTGGTTATAAGGAAGGATTTTAGAATAAAGGGGTAGTTATATTTATACATACTTCAGATTTATATAGATCTATATAGCTTTTATGTTAGAATTTTATAAAGTTGCCCTTAAACCTATGAATTCTTTGTTATAACCTTCAGCTGAGAATGTATGCAATTCTTCAATGAAAAATAAAATGTATACAGTTCATCTAGAAGTAAAATTTGAAATTAGCTGGGGAGGAATTCTAGAGGTTTTCTTTCCCCCTCTGTCACCTCCATCTAAAAGCTTTTCTTTTGGAGAATAAATGTTTTACTATGTAACACAGTGTGCACACGTGTGTATACTGTGCATGCCTGTGTGTTTACATACATGTGCGTACTCACACTCACTTCCTATGGGAGCAGGGTGGGTTCACAGGAATGTGTCGTGTGGTTTTGTTTTGTCCTGTCTTTGAAAGAGCAATGCTTAAAAGAGTTGGGTTAACATCTGGGAAGTTAAGGGACTATATGGGGAAACTGTGGCGAGTAAAAGATTGTTTCACAGTGGAGTAAAAACTTACTGTTCTAATTTAAGCTCTTCCATGGAATTTAAGCTCTTCCACAGGCGATATAATTCTGCAGCTCATGAATGTCTTCAGAACTGGCATCTGAAGAAGAATCTTAATTACCAGACATTTCTGACTCCTGCATTCCCCATCCCCTGATGAAAACCAGAGAGGAAAGTCAGTTCCAGACTGACTCTCACTTTATGTTCTTGTCTGTTTTAGGATGCAAATTATCTGAATTCACAATGTATATATCTAAGTCTCTTCTTTCAGGATTTACCATAATGTATTCCATTATTTAATAAACTTTTCTGAGATCCTGTTTCCCAAGCATCGTGTCAAATGCCAGAGCTCCAGAAAGAACAAGACGGCTGTCCTCCAGAACTCACCGTCTAAGCAGCTGGATCGTTTCTGCTTTTGTTTGTTGCATAGTTTGTTTCATAGGTTTCTTATCCCATCAAATTTGTATCAACTATAGCTAACAGGGAAATTACAAAGATGATAAAGTACTTATGTAAGGCATGATTTAGAAAGCATAGTCATATTTTTCCCCATTTGAAACTTCTGAGATTTTAATAACATATCTGTTAGTATAAACTGGAACCAGAATTCAGTTTTTCCCTTGACATCACTGAACTGCTAGTTTTGCACGCCATCCTTATAATGGTTCAAGCAACAACTCTCAACGTGGCTTTTAACTCGCACAACAAGTCCCTGCTTACTATCATGATGTCTAATAATGTAAGTATGAGATTTTATTTTACATTTTTGAGGCTGTATGGGTACATTAACAGCAGTATTCTAGATGGGAGAAAGTTGTTTTTTTTTTTCTTAATTGTTATTTATTCTCTGGGAAGTTTAATATATAGCATGTCACTTTTTTAAACTGTGGTAATAATAAAGATGACTTTTGTGTTTTCTCTTTCAGTTTGTCGAAATTAAAGGAAGTGTTTTCAAGAAGTTCGAAAAGAACAATCTTTTTCAAATGTCAAATAGCGGTATGTACGATCAGATTCTGCTTGAAGCTCTATGCAGGGCTACTGTGTGATTCATTCTGGAACTTAATGTCACATTTCCAGCAGGCCACTGTTTCTCAGGATCTCAGAAAAGTTTATTAAATAATGGAATACATTATGGTAAATCCTGAAAGAAGAGACTTAGATATATACATTGTGAATTCAGATAATCTGCATCCTAAAACAGACAAGAACATAAAGTGAGAGTCAGTCTGGAACTGACTTTCCTCTCTGGTTTTCATCAGGGGATGGGGAATGCAGGAGTTAGAAGCTGTGTTTTCTCTTAACTCTATCAACATCTTTACCATGTTTTTTGCATTTTGGTTATTGTGATCTTGAGGATGCTTAATATAATAAATAATTACAGGCATTTGTATAGTACTTTACCATACTTTCATACAATGGTATAGTATGGTACTCTACACTTTACCATACTATAGCACAAAGTGCTATACAAATGCCCGTAATTATTTATTATCTTATCTTTCTAACTCATAAATTTCTTGGAAGCTGCTGCTATTACTCCATTTTGCAGATGTGTAGACTGAAATACAGAGAAAACGATCTGACCTGCTCCAGGTCGCCCACTTAGCCCCTGAGAGAAGAATTCTGGCGGCGCACCTCAGAGGGGTCTCAGCTTGCCCAGCTATGACAGCTGCCTCCTTCCTAATTCTACAGAGTGTGAGGGCACAAAATTTATCCCAGAAACGTTACCTGAACATAGTGTCGTAATCAGAACAGCAGTGTCTTGGTTCTCAAGGTGTGGCCCACGGATCCCTGGACAAGATTCTGTGAAGTCAAGGCTGTTCTTGTGAAGATGTTATTTATCTCATTCACCATGTTGCTGTCTGCACCATGGTGGCAAATGGGGGTGAGAACGCCAAGGAGAGACCACCAGGCGCCCACCGGAATGCCCGGTCCCGTGGCTGCCGGCGCACGTCAGTGACGCCGAGGCGCACCCGGCCCCAGGGCCCGCGTGCCAGGCTGCAGCTGCTCCGGGAACCCCTAGGGGCTTCCTCCAGCCTTACGCGGTCACCTGCCCTGTCGCCCAGCAGCAGGAACATGGTTTCACAAGAGGACTTGTACGAGAATGGTTATGGCAGCCTTACTCACAGCCCCGAATTAGAAACAACCCAGACCCTCCTGTTCAGAGGAAAGCAGGTACAGAGATGCCAGGGCATCTACACCGCGAACACTGCGCAGCAGTCAGAACCACTGTATTCTCGACTGTATAGAGGAACCTCAGAAGCTCTGTGCTGAGTGAAAAGAGGCCAGACGTGAATAAGTACCTGCTGTGTGATTTCATATTGATGAGGTCTGTGATCAGACAAAATTAATTTTTGGCAATGGAAATCACACAGTGATCGCTAACGGGGGTGGGGATGGGCTAGGAGGGTGTGAGGAGGCTCCTACAGTGATGAGCTGCTCCTGTTTTAGCTACGGGAGTGGAGGCAGAGCCTACGCGTTCATCAGAACCCATCCAATTCCACATTTAAAACTTCCACATGTGTAGATTTTGCCTCTGTGTTAGGCAAGGAAAGTAATGGCATGTGAATATATTGAAGCAGAGGAACATTTGGAATTACAGGAGATTTGACAACTAGGCAGCGAACAGAAAGAACTCACGAGAAACTTCAGGCCGCTCTGTGGAGCAGTGATAAAACCTTGGACCTCAGAGCTGTGAGAGGCAGGATGTGCTTATGTCTTTCTGTGCAGTGATACTCTTTCGAACGTGTGCTGCCAGGCTCTGTGAGTTTGAAATGGGAGAGGTAGGGGAGAGACAGGAGGGAAGCTGAGAAAGGATTTCTTCTTCTATGGAGGCAACTGTAAGACTTTCACTTGTAGCAGAAATCATGCTGTTTTTACTTAATAGTCTGATTTGAGTAGGCACTCTTGGTAGAGCTGTAAACTAGGCATGCAGGTCTTTTTAAAGTTTTAACAGTTTTTAATCTTTATCGTGTGGAGAAGATTGTGAACAGTTTTCAACCTTATCACCAATATGTTGAGATAATTAATGTCCCCTTTCCTTTCTTTTAGAAACAAGTCCCCAGAATTATAACCTCTTAGCTTAGGAAAATTAGGAATTTAGTATTTCCATTTTAAGAAAGCTCTGAAAACAATGGCATATTGATCAAGCAGTGCATGTGAGTTTACAAGAAATTCAAGAGTATATTATGGCTTTAAATGGTCAGTAATCAACATGAAAAGTCTTGCTTTTTGTTAGAGGTAGAATAGCTCATGTTACAGTGCAGTGTGGTCTGCCTTGTACCGCCTTCCATCTCCCTTCAAGAAATTAATTTTACCTTCTGCTAAGTCACTTCAGTCGTGTCCGACTGTGCGACCCCATAGACGGCAGCCCACCAGGCTCCTCCGTCCATGGGATTTTCCAGGCAAGAGTACTGGAGTGGGGTACCATTGCCTTCTCCAGATTTTACCTAAAGTAGCCTTAAAACCCATTCCCACATAAGAAAAAGAAAAATCTCTCCTAGAGAGAGATGCCATGTAGGTGGGACCAAATTCAGTACCTTTCGCGAGTTTAATGTGGAAAACCTGGTTTGGAAACTTTAGAGTAACTTTATCCCTTTCATTTTATTGCCTGACTGCGTTTTTCTTTTGGGGAATTGTCCGAGGACACGAAATAGAGTTTAGTTAGTAAAACCCAACTTTTTAACTTTTGGTCCTTGTAAGCCCAAGCTGAGTATGGAATCTAGGCCTTTCTAGGGTTCTCTAAGAACCCTTTCTTGGGTTCTTAAAATGAAGAGTTTTACGTAGTTTGTAACCCACTGACTCTGTGAACTGTACATTCAGAAAGACCCTGCAGGCGTTACATTGGTGTGAAGTAAGGTTCTAGCTCAGGGTGATTCTGTTTAAGTCTTTAACATAAGCCTGTTTACTTGCATTCATTTGAATAACTGTTGGAAATAAAATAGTCACTTCACATTTAAAATGTGATTGTAAATATGTTAAAGTATATCCCTGTTAGTGGTAACTTAGAAAAAGGAGATTAATAATTTGAATATCAAAAATACTTTTAAAGTATCAATCACCAGTGTTTTTAAGCTCCTTAATAACAATTAAGAGAAAACATTCCCATTTTGGTAGAAGTTTCACTTTTTAACTAACGTAAGAGTTCACCCCAAGTCAGACAGAGATTTATTTCATTCCATTTCCTGATTACATAGTATCTTAGATGCTGATAAGAAGATAACAGCTTAAAAAGTGAAATGTATTAACTAACCCTTAGCAGGAGTTTAGTTCTTTGCTTTTCTTAAATTCATCAGACTAAGCTCAGAATACTTAGTAATTAAGGTGAGTATCATCATGAAACCTAATTTTTGGCTTATCTTATTCCCCTGAGTTCCCTTAGTAATGCTGTTGGCTTTGTTAGCTAGTGAAAGGAGTCATCCGGTTGGTTCTTGTATTCCAGACCTGAAATACTTACCAGATCGGAAGCAGTCTGGGAAGCAGGGGTTTTATGTTACCCAAAGTCTTGTATTTTACTCTCTGCTTCTATTCTTTTCTTCTTTTGTAAAATAAAAACAGTTTCCTTATGTCCCCAAAGACCACTGGAGGAATTGGACTAAGTCTGACCAGACTGATGCTTTGAACATTTTTTGAGGTTTGTAGAGAACTGGCATTTCTGTACTAGGGTTATGTTGGTAAAAGAAGTAAATGGCTTGCCGGTGTAGCACCACCCTATAAATAAAATATTTATCTCACAGACATTTACACTGTAATATAATTTCATCATACTCTGACTTAAAAGAAAATTATTTTGGATACATACTATAGTATTATTATGTTATTTATATACACTCTACTATTTTTATGTTAAATTTTTTTTCAGATATTAAGGAACGATTCACAAATTATGTGCTTTTGCTAATAGTATGTCTGAGAAACATGGAGCAGTTTTCTTGGAATCCAGGTAAGGAAGTCTTAACAATTATGGTGCCTTTCAGTTTTACTCTTGAGCAAAAAATCATTCTCTTCCATGGAATAAAATGAGTACGCAGAAAAGTGCAGAAAACTCCAGAAGCCTTTAGCTGGCCCACTGTTCACATGTAGGATGGGTTGACTGTGCTCGCTATGGGGTGGTGGGAGCTAGACCCCCCGCAGTGGTCTTTGGCCCAGCATGGCGCCAGTGGTAAAGAACCTGCCTGCCAATTCAGGAGACGCAGGTTCGATTCCTGGGTGGGGAAGATCCCTGGAGTAGGAAATGGCAGCCCACTCCAGTGTTCTTGCCTGGAGAACCCCATGGGCAGAGGAGCCTGGCGGGCCACAGTCCATGGGGTTGCAAAGTCGGACACGGCTGAGCGCACACACACGGTTCCCACGGGCCACGCGGCGTCGCTGGAGCCGCACACCTAGTGGCCCCGATGAGCGTTGCAGCGTAGATGGCCCTGATGAGCGTTGCAGCGTGGACAGTTTTCTCTCTCGCAGAGGAGGAAACTGGAACTTATTAATAGACCATTTCCAGCGTCAGGTAGCCAGTCAGCAGCGGAGCTAAGTGTCGCAAGAGGTCGAGGGGCCCTGGCTAAAGCCGAGCACCATGTGAGACCGAGACCTTCCTGGTCAGCAGGCAGAGCCCCAGCTCTGTGCCCTCCACCCGCCCCGCCAGCTGCCTCAGGGCGGGGTTGCCGCAGGTCCCGCATTTCTGATCTTCCTGCTCTGTCCCCCTCGTACATCCTCCTTCAAGGCCTAAGCAGGTTATCCTGTTGTTTGCATTGTTAATCAGGCACTTGGTACTGAGTTGACGTTTTAATAAATATGGTAAACGTGAGCAAATTTGGCAGGTTACCTCTGTATGATGGTGAAATAAAGGATGGATCAGTATCATTGAACCTTAGTGATCAAAGAGAAAAAAACGGTCCAGTTGACTTTTGCACCATGTCCTCCCGGTCACCCACTGTCACACCGAGGCAGCCCCAGAGGCTTAGACGGAGCCTCCTCACTCACCATTCCACGGTGTCCTGTGCCTCTCCCCAGGGAGAAGCCGGGCTCCCCTAACCCCGGCGCCCCCTCAAGGCTTCCTCTGTACCAAGCTCGGAGTAAGCACTTGTTGAATGACTTAGCCTTTATCCTGATAAGAGATGACTCTTCCTGATAAGTAATTCTGTGCCGGTTCTCTCTCCATGATCACTTGCTGAAAATGTTCTAGTTTTGCCCTGTGGAGAGTGCACATTTCTCTGGTAGCCTGTGATAGGATGTTATGGATTCTGTTCATATTACGAGATGTAATGGTCTCTCTTCTCCCCTACTTTATAGATCATCTCTGGGTGTTATTTCCAGATGTCTGTATGGTGGTCGCATCAGAAATTGCGGTGGATATTGTAAAACATGCTTTTATCACAAAGTTCAATGACATCACGGCAGATGTATGTATTTTAATAGGCAATTCAATGTTTGGTGTTGACTTCTGATTAAGTATCATAAGGTTGTAGGATAGCAAGTTAAATTTACTGAATTTATGAATAGGATAGGAAAGAACTACATTTTTTAAGTTAGAATTATAATTTTAAATTTCTAAAAATGATTTTGCTGCCAAAAGTACATTATTTCAATATTAAACAGTTCTGCTTCTGTACATTTGTATAGAGGTGTAGACCGATAAGTAGTTGAGATCAGGGTGTCACTAAAACCATTATAAACTGTTAATACCATCATAACCTGTCTTGTTAAACTTTTAAAAGTCACATTGTTCCTATTTAAAATGTTAGATACCAAAACTTCTCCCTTTGACTAGATTGTTCAGTATTTTATATTTTAAAGTTTATTTTCTTTTCTCCTGTGATTACTAATAGGTTTTTGGTAAGTCCTAGAAGACAAACACCTTATGTTTTTCTACTGAAAACATTTGTTGGAACTTTGAGCAATTTGCGTTGTTACGACAGGTATTTTGTAGCATTTCCAAAAATAGAAATGTGGCTGTAGGCTTGATATAAACAAAACAAAGCCTACTCGCTGAGCCGTCCCACCAGTCAAGTTTCAAGAGCAATGCTCGTTCCTCCCCTGGGCCCAAATGAATGGTAGCTCTCCAGTACCTCAATGTGGTTTGGGTCGTGCATGCTTATTGTCACATTTTAAAAGGCAAAGGCTTAAAACGCAGTGCAGTTGCAGCTGCTGCAAGCGATGATGGGATTATGGCATTTCTGAATGTTTTAATATCCTTGAATAAAAGATAGATGATCATGCAGTTTCTGGCAAAGGCCGGATACGACGATTTCACCCTCTACTCTCTTGGCTTCCTCAAAACAGGAATCCCTTTTCATGGGACATTTTCTCAGCAACCCAAGTCAAAACTAAGAGCCTTGATTCAAATATTTAGTGTGTTTTGTAGTGGGAATGACAGTTTACAAGTGCCTTCAGGGCTACTGTGTTCTCCAACTCAGCTTAATATCAGACTCAGCATTCACTCTTCTAAGAAGATGTCATTATCATTAGATGGACAGTGATAATTTTTAAAACTGTTCATTTAATTTAAATTTTCAGAATTATTTTCCATGCCTTGCACTACTTAAAATAGCCACTCTTCCTAAAAGTCTAAACTCTCAACGACCATAATCATTGAATATTTATCCCTCTTTAAAGGAAACCTTTAAAAGGCTTTGAACCTACCAAGGGGAATTGAGGCTCTTTTTCACTCTTATTGTAGGTGAACAAATAGGAAAAAACTGCCCAGAGGTCACTCGGTTATTAGCACCTCCTTCCTGGCTAGATATTGAACATTTTATCTACAAAGTAAATCTTTCCATGTTCTATATTTGCACTGTATTACTTAATACCTCATTCTTATTTGTCTTTAGGTCTACAGTGAATATAGAGCCAGCCTTGCTTTTGACCTTGTTAGCAGTCGACAGAAAAATGTAAGCATTATATATATAAAAGGCATAATCTGAAGTTAACTGAACAATGGTGTAATTAATAATTAATTTTTTGAACAATAGTTTAATGTAGCATGGGATATTAATTACGGGGAAGCTAGGTAAACTGCCTTATTTCTGTTCTTGACACTAAATGTTTACAAAATAATAAAAATAATGTTAACACTTATTACATAGTGTACGATTTCTACAGCACTGTAACAGTTATACAGCTTTGTATTTTAAACTTCTTAGGAACATTTAGATCTCTCCATTGTTTTACTAAATTTTAGTATAGGTACTAGCGTCTCTTCTTACAGTCTCACCTGTTTAGAATATTTGCTGGTGATGAGTGAATTGTACATTTTTTTTTTAAGTTTGAAACATTTATTTTAATTAAGATAACAATAAGAAACATTACACATGAGCACAGACAGCATTCCTGTACCTGACTTTTCTGATGAATTCTGCTTTTTAAGTGCTTATTAAATCCCATAAATCCCTTTCTCCTCTCTCTGTCCAGGCGTATACTGATTATAGTGACTCCGTGGCCCGGAGGATGGGGTTCATTCCTCTCCCACTAGCTGTTTTAGTAAGTCCATACGCTTTTTATGATGAGGTGACCGTCATTAAAGAATATGAATAAATGGATTATCAATCAGTTTGTTCTAAAATGACTTGATAGTAAAATTAAAGGTCCATGACTTAGAAGGAAATTTTGTTTTAAATTATAATATTTCCCTTTTGGATTGTGAGCCATTTAATGGATAAAGGATGTTAAGGCATATTTTACATGATAGCTTTCCTAACAATGAGAATATTCATTTTTGCATATTCATTTTCCAGTGATGTTTCTTTTTGAATGGAAATACCTAGTGATAGGCATTGAGTGGCCACTGTTACAAATATTGGTGGAAGTGTAAGTTGATCCAACATTTCTAAAGAGCCCTGTGACAGTATTAAGCTTTGATGAAGTAATTCCAGTTCTAGGAATTTCTCCTAAGAAAACAGTCATAAAAGTCAAATGGTGGTTTATAGGAAAGGCTATGTACTGCAGTAGCATTTATAGTAGTAAAAATTTGGCAACAGATGAAACAGATTAAATAAATACAGTATGCTCAAATGGAAAACTATTCTGTATTCATTATAAGTACTACTTCTTAAATTTTTTTCCAAAGCTTTTACAAGGGAATTTTCTGCTGTTATACACAGGAAATATCATATATATTTTTAAATAATGGCACTGAAACTTACTTGATCAAAAACATTAGTCATCAACTTCTGATATTTTAATGAAGTGCTCAGAACAGCCTTGCAGATAGTTACTGTAATAGTTAATTAAGGCTCTAATAATGTTAATTAAGAAGATTTTGCTGGCTGCCCTTATATTTGATTGGATTCCTTTTTGGCTAACTATTCTCACATCAAAATGAATGCAGCTGTCTTTTCATTGAAGGACATCTGAAGTTTTCCAGAGACGCAAAGTCTCATGGAAATTAAGAGATGTATAAATAAGCTTTGGTCATACTAGCTGTATTTTTTACCAGCTTGCCTAACTGTTTCTTAGAGGGTGAATGATAATGTTATTTTAAACTTCAGCAGGACTCCCCAGATAAACACATCCTAAATGTTTTCAGTTGTGTTTGTACCTTGTTTTTATTATATACAAATATGGCTTTCTTTTGCTTAGCAAAAGGAACTCCTAGAATTTTGGAAAAACAGAACATTCTGAAGAATGAAATTATTTGTTAATGGTTTAAGAGATTGATAAGATAGAATTTAAGATTTTTTTCTATGTTTTCTGCAACTGGAAACAGGATACATACAGTGTGAGACTAAACCTAGGCTGCCTTTTTTTTTTAAGGATTAGTTAAGTGGCTGGATTAAAATGTGGCCCTGCTTTGCCAAATAATAATTTGTCTAGTAATTTATTTACCAAAAAATTATGATCATAATTAGTATGAACTTTTTAAATTAATATCTTTAGGTTTTTCATCAATCTTTATTTTATTTTTTAAGTGAATCTTTATGGTTGTTACACCAGGTTTAAGTTTAGTTAATACTTGATTAGCAGAACACTTCTGGGGAATCTCCTGTAGTTTTAAAGGGGATTGTGGAGCTATGTGCAGACCCAGGGGATTTTCTTCCGCAGTGTTTTTCTCACTGAGCTCCAGAGTGACAGCAGAGCTTTGGCAGAAATCTCGGGCCCCTGAGCAATAAACTGAGGCCTCGGTAACCAAGCCAGTTCTTGCATTAAGGCCAAGAGTAGCAGTGTTTCCTTGTAAATGTTACTTTAAGTCCTAGAATGAGTTCCTATCCAAGAAAAGTAAATCATATTAAGGTCTCAAGGAAATTAGACTTGGGACATATGTATCTTAAAGTTACCTAATGATATACTGGGTAAAAATGAAGTCATTGAAGCCTCCATTTGCTTTTCATATTTTTGAACAAAATTCTAGAACCATATTACTTTCCATCACAAATGTTTGATGACAGGTCACTTCCCCATTGGAGACTGAGCCAGGCGTTTTATTAAATATGTGTGGCAGCTCATTCTGTCTAGCTCCTCCCAATTGCTCTTTTACTGAAAGCATTTTTTAAATGTCATTTGAAATGTTCTTGTGTTATTTATTTAATTGAGAGTCTTCCATTTGAGGGTGGCATTACTGGATGAGGTTGGGTATTTTCCCTGATTTTCTGTTTTCACGTAGCGGTCCCCGCATACCCTAATATATGGGTGCATTAAGCTGACCCCATAACATGTGTAAATGCTTTTCAGTGACAGATCCCATCAGATTTATTCAGCAAATGTCCAGAGGTAGTGCTGTTACTCTTATGTTTCTGTGAGATAAGTAAGAAAATATGATACCCTGGAGGAGGGCATGGCAGCCCACTCCAGTACTCTTGCCTGGAGAATCCCATGAACAGAGGAGCCTGGCAGGCTACAGTCCATAGGATGCAAAGAGTCAGACACGACTGAAGCAACTTAGCAACCATAACTCTCCGAAAGAGAAATTTTCTGGCCTTTAAGTAATTAGTTTCGTAATAGTATTTAGTTTTGGTAAACAGTACACGCCTCTTAAGGGTTCCCTTTTCTCTCTCGCTCAGCAAGTCCTTGGGGTTCTTAGAGAGTCAAAGGACAAAGGACAGGAAAAGCAGGAATGAGGGAAATGCCCACCAAATGCCTCCAGCCCTGCTGGGGACGCATGCCCCAAGATGAGTCCGTTTATATTTTCCAGAATAATTTTTATTTTTAAAGTTAACTAATTTGCGTCTCTGTTAAGTACAGGTAAACATGTTAGTCACGAGCTGGGAGCAGTGTCTGGCTTTAGAGTCAGCAGCTGAGTTTGGCATTAGCGGGCGTTTTAGATTTCCCCAGAGAATCTAGATCTACCCTAAAAGGTTCCACAAGCAGCAGGCTCTGATGTGAATCGACACGTCCTAGAGCTGCTGCTTGGGTTCCGACAGACGCCGCAGGAAGGTGCCCAGGGTGTTGGAGTCGGCGAGGAGGAACCTTCTTTTAAGCATTAACTGCTTTGTTTTTGTGATTTGTTGTTTCGGTCTGTCTCTGGCTAGCTCATCAGAGTGGTAACAAGTTCAATTAAGGTGCAAGGGATCCTGTCTTATGCCTGCGTCATCCTCTTCTATTTGGGGTAAGGTTAACTGTTCTTTAATATGTTTTTGGTTGTAAAGTGTGAATGCAAAGGGCTCCCAGGCGGCGCTGGCGGTAAAGAACCTGCCTGCCAGTGCAGGAGACGGAAAGTGATGCAGGTTTGATGCCTGAGTTGGGAAGATTCCCCTGGAGGAGGGCAGGACCCACTGCAGTGTTCTTGCCTGGAGAATGCCATGGACAGAGGAGCCTGGCGGGCCACAGTCCTCAGGGTCGCACAGAGTCGGACACGACTAAAGTGACTTCACACACACACACATAAATGCACAGTGTAGTGGAAGTTAACAGCAACCAGGTCACAGCTGTCCTGGGATCGCCCTTGACAGCATGTATCCCCAGATGTATTTGTGACCCAGTTAAATTCTGGCTAAATTAAATATGCTTTTGGGCACAAGTATTAATGACACTTTAGATTGTGTTTTAATCTTTTAATGAAATCACTTACTTATAGTCCTCCTTATTTAAGGCTTAAGTTTCACCCATGTTTTCTTTTATGATAAAATTTGCCATTACAATCAGATATTGTTCTGTGTTTTAAAAAATGTTTTTTTCTACTATGTTTGCCACACTAATTATTAAGCACACTCTAGGCCTTGTCAGACAGTAAAGAATCTGCCTGCAGTACACGAGGTAATAATGGGTTCGATCCCTGGGTTGGGAAGATACCCTGAAGAGGGAAATGGCAACCCACTCCAGTATTCTTGCCTGGGAAACCCCATGGGCAGAGAAGCTACAGTCCGTGGGATCACAAAGAGTCAGACACCACTGAGCACACGTGCATGCGTGCACGCACACACACACGCGCGCACACACACACATATCAATGTGAAGAGTTTTGTTTTGTTTTTGTTTTTTCAGAATTTTTGCCAGATTTATTTCAAATGCCTAAAAATATTATGTACCTTTTGGCCCAGAAATCCCACTTCTGTAACAATAGAAGCAGCATGTTAGAAGTACCCTAAGTAACCTGAAATTGAAGGCTTTGGGGGGCTCTGTCATATGATGGCCGCACAGTGGCCGGTCAGCTCACTGGAGACCACTGGCGGGTCGGGAGAATGTTCGGATGTATTGTCATTTACAACAGAGGTGATCATACAGCAGAACTGGTTGGCATTTCTGTGTTCCCAGCACTGTTCCGAGCATCTTACCGAAATCACCCCTTTGTGGATTAGCTCGTCAGGAAATTCACGAGATCCACAGTGCTGAGCAGTAGAGTCAGGACTTGAACCCACATGCTCAGCCCCCAGAGTCTCTGCTCCGGCTGTGAGCTCCAGTCCCCTACTGCCTCCTTAAAGACACCCCGTTTCTGGGGAGCGAGAGGCACAGAGAGGCGTCCGTTCAGACACAGGTGGCTGCAGGTTCATATGCAGATGTCGCGGTGCTCTGCACTGCAGTGTGGCGCTGCGAGCTTTTGTTGTTGGCTTTCATCTGCGCTTGCTAAATGTCTTTGTTCTGTAGTAAGAGAATACATGTTAGACAGTTTAGCACCAGGTAAGACTTCTAAGTATAATTTGTTCTTATAATGAAAACCAAGGAGTTTTTTCAAAAATGCTTCCCTGGGGCAAAGAAGCCTCCAGAAACTCGGGGTTTGCACAAGGAACTGGTCCTGTGGCACCCGGGTGGTCCTCCGTCCCCGCAGCTCCCCGCCTCACTGGCCGAGCTGAGGGCGGCTGGCCCCCATGTGCAGAGACGGACCCCAGCAGCGCGTGGCGGTTTCTTCCCGGTTTTAGGTTGATCTCCCTGAAAGTCCTGAACAGCATTGTCCTGCTGGGGAAATCCTGCCAGTACGTGAAGGAGGCCAAAATGGAAGAGAAGTTGTTTAATCCGCCCCCGGCCAGCGCTCCAGGCAAACCGTCCAGCAAATCACAAAACAAGTGTAAACCCTCCCAAGGTGGGTCTGGCTCTCTGTTCATCACCTCTGTGAATCGTACCTAAACAATCAGTTGTCTGAACTCTCCATGATAAAAAGTCACTTGAGCAGCGCTTTCAAGACCAGATTTTGCTTTGCTCAGCTGTGGATTTTTATTGTTTGTGCTGAGATCTCATCTCAGGCACCCCTGGGGAAGCCTTTTTCTGTTTGTCCCTTGTTCAGTAGATGGTCATTGGGCGCCTGGTACCTGGCGGGTCGGGGGACAACTGGGCCGCAGACGAGATGGTCAGCGGGAGAGCGGGTGGATGTGCACTGAGTCGTCAGGGAGAGTGAAGCGGGCTGGCGGGAGGACACGTGGGGTGGGGGCTCCCCAGCTGTGAGGGGCTGGGGTGTAGGCTGCATGTGCAGAGGCCTCGGGCAGCGGCAGCAAGAGCCAAGGAGGCCCGAGGGCCCCGACCCGGGGGGAGAGGGACTGGGCGTGGGGGGCTGCCAAGAGCCCTAACCCCGGGGGAGAGGGACTGAGGGGTCTGAGAGCCCCAACCCCGGGGGAGAGGGACCAGGGGTGGGGGGTGCCGAGAGCCCCGACCCCAGGGGAGAGGAACGAGGGGGGCCTGAGAGCCCCGACCCCGGGGAAGAGGGACGAGGGCGGCCCGAGAGCCCCGACCCCGGGGGGAAAGGGACTAGGTGGGGAGCCCGAGAGCCCCGACCCCGGGGTAGAGGGACGAGGGGGGCCTGAGAGCCCCGACCCCGGGGGAGAGGGACCAGGGGTGGGGGCTGCCGAGAGCCCCGACCCCAGGGGAGAGGGACTAGGTGGGGGGGTGGCGAGAGGCCGCCCAGGGCCCCCGTGGCTCTCGTGAGCACCTCGGCTTCTGCCGTGTGGGAAGGGGCCGTTGGAGACAGGGGGGCCGGGATGCAGGGTCACTCTCAGTCTCTGTGGGAAATAGACTCAGGAAGGTGAGCCCAGGAGTGGACGCCGGCGGGGAAGCGCCCGGCTCGGCGCACAGGTCACCGTGGGAGCGGCGGGAGACCAGGTTCCGGGCGCATCTCCAGGAGCACAGAGCTCGCTGGCGAGGTCGTGCCCTGGAGAGAGCAGTTGAGGGGGGTCCCAGGGTCTCCTGGAGAGAGCAGTTGAGGGGGGTCCCAGGGTCTCCGGCCTGGAAGATCTGCAGGAAGGACTGGGGCTTAATTGCTGTCAGGGGATGGCAGCCCCGCGTCCACATGAGTATTTATTCAGACGACTTTTAGTTTAAACGGTTTACTCTTCCGTGCCCGGGCTGAGCGGTATGTGAGACACTGGAGCTGCAGAGGTAAATAAATCAAGCTTTGGGACCTCACAGACTGACAGAGGAGACAGCAAAAGTGGCTGATCCAGATCGGAGACCACTGGGGCTCCAGAGGGGACGGGAGAGGGCTCCTTCCTGGAGCTGGTGAGGCCTGAGCCGAATCCCGCAGCGCAGAGAGGAGTAGGGCCTGGTGCAGTCGGGGCTCGTCAGGAGGGGCCCGCGGGGTCCACAGGGAGGCGGCAGAGCAGAGTCCTGGGGCCAGTGCCCGAGCGCAGCATGCGCCCACGAAGGGGCAGGGGGTGAGCCCGCGGGTGAGGCTGAGTCGGGGCGGAGGGGTGCCGAGCGGGGCGCCGTGCTCCTCTCTCCGTCGCGGCCCTGTGTGTGTCAGCGCCCATCCGATCCTCAGTTTTAACCAGGCACCGTTTAAGGGGTGTCACTCTTACCCCGATGACGCTGCTCAGGTAAGGGCTGCGTGTATGATCCAGAGATTGGTGGTGGGTCCAGGCCCCCAGACTGGATCCCCATGGCCGTTTGGGGCTTCGCTCATTGGTGTGTTTTTAATATCCGATCTGAACTTCCCAGAGGTAAAATGCCAGCTCTAGCTACCGTGACCACACACGAGCGGCAGAGTGGCCTCACGTCCGCTCAGCCCTGCGGTCCTGGGTGGGAGTCAGCGCTGGTGTTCCCGGTCTGCAGCGGCCTTCCTCGGGCCTGCCTGTGCGGGAGGGGGCTGTGACACAGGAGCTCTGATTCCCCCACGCTAACAGTGCTGTTTGTGGGCCAAGGTCCACAGCACACTGTCATACAATTTTGGATGAGAAATGGAAGTATAGCCTCTTGAGTTTCATTATAAGCTATAGGGTTTATACAGCATACTGTTAATATTAGGCCATGATTTGCTTTATCCGAACACACGGACGGACAGTCGACACTTTTTCTCAGTCCCACTGTATTGGAAAGCTTGTGGTTATGGTAGGCTGGCAGGACACCCTTTTCTAATTTAACGGATCTGTTTTTCCACAGAAGAAACCCTGTCTGCCTCGGTCACCAGCCAGCCCTCTCATCAGAAGGAAAATGCGATCCCACTGCTCGTCACAAGCAGCTCTGATCAGCTTCTGACCACCCCGGATGGCGACGAGAAGGACATAACGCAAGAGAACTCGGAGCTGAAACACAGGTCCTCAAAGAAAGATCTGTTAGAGATAGACAGGTTCACAATTTGTGGAAACCGAATTGACTGAATTCCGGAGCTCCGGGTGCCAAAGACGCAGTCCCGGGGCCCCAGAGGCGGTGCCCCCCGAACGGACAGATGCTGAAGACGGCACTTAAATATTTATTTAAGAACTTAACTTATTGACAGAAAGCAAACCTTAGTGTCCTTCTTCCGGTGACATGGTCTGGCTGAAAGTCAGGTCACACGGGGCAGCCAGCAGCAACCTCCAGCCTCGAGCCCTTGGACAGATGGATGGCTCAGGAAGGGTCCCTCCTGCTTGGGGAAGCCGCAGAGTCACCCTGGCCCCTGCGGGAGTGACCCCACCACCCCCTCCACTCGTCACTCTGTGCTTCCAGAGGGTGGGATTCCACCTCGAGTCCTCGGCGTCGGGATGCGCTGGAGACAGTGGAGCTCTCACACGACGCTCCGTTTCCAGCCTCATTCTGTTCCTACAGTTTCCAAACTTCATCTGCCAAAGCATTAAAAAAAAAAAAAAGATAATGATAATTAAACTTAAGATAAATGTTCTTACCACCAGAATACTCTTCGAAGATGTATCTGAATTAATCAGAATAAAAAGCTACCTTAAATGAGACATGATGGATAGTAGCATTTTATAGAGGGAAAGAAAAAAAAAACCCTTAAGCCACTTTATTTAAAAAATGTGAATGAATGAAGGTTTGCATCACTGAGAACATGTTTCCTAATTTTTCAGTTTTACTCTTCACAGCCAAATGTGAGCTGTGTATTGTGTAATTGCAGTGGATAAAATAGGAATTCCCCGACAGAAAGGCACTTTTTATACTGAAAAAAGCAGAGCAGTGTTCATTTTCAGGTAGAGTTAACTGGTTTCCCTTTCAAATTGATTGCTTCCTAAGTTGTTACCGTTAAAAGGGTTTGGTGTTAAACAGGCTGAGGAAACACCAGAGGACAAAATTCAAACGTATCAACTTCAACTGAGTTCTTCAACTCAACTCGTGTGGGTGGGGCATCATTTTGCTCGGGCTCCTAGAAGGAGCTGGTCTGCCCGTCTGGCTGGCTGGCTGTGCGCCCGCACCTGGTCCGGGTCTATGCCCTCGGGAGAGGTGGGTGCTCGGGTGCGTATGCGCCAGGGTGGGCAGGCTGTGTGGGGAGAAGGAAAGGAGACATTTGGGGCGTGCATGTGGCCGTCTGGGTGTGGACAGGGGCTTGTGTGAGGAGCAGCCAAACGGTGCTTCTTGGCTTTGTTTGAGATCAAGTTTCCATTTCTGCTTAATTACCAGTCCATGGCGCACATCACAGGACGAGTTCTTTTCCACCACATTTTATCCTGAAGAGCCTTTCTGCATTTTTGTAAAGATTTTCCAGGGTCTGATTTCAGAATGTCCAGACGTTGCCATTGGCTGTTAGCTTCCATCTGAAGCTCAGCCCTTCTGCTGATATTCCCCGCGTGTGATGCCGCAGAAGGTAAATCTTAGCTGATTTGTCTTATCTCCTGGGTGAAACATAAAGTAGGCTTTAATGCTTTGACTCGTTCCTCTGAAAAGTAAAAGCAAATTTTAATGTGTTGCATTAAAGCTAAAGGAATCTGAAGATGATTGTTCACATAAGAAAGGAAAAGGAAATAGCACAGAAATGCTTTGGGGAAACCAGGAAGTACTTTAAGTTAAAAATGAAAGACTTGAAATTGCTTTGTGTATCTTTCAGTGAAGGCCCATATTAGAGTTATTATTGTGTTGTTATTGTTTTTCCACCTTCTCTTCACCACCATAAGGAACAGTGTCCACGAGGAATGGGAATAGCTTGGGGAAACCTTTGCCAAACAAAGACCTGATCAGAGCAAAAATATGATGTGGGCATATCTTTCAGTTCAGCTTGAATGACTGTAACTATGCTGTCATTTTTGGAAGTTTTTTGGTTTTTTTTTTTTGCAGAATATATTGGGAGTTTGGACTGATGTTCATTTCTTCTGTTAAAATGGCATTCAGTACTAATTTTATAAGTGCATCTTGTGTGAAACTCAATAAATTCAATTTTATAATCTTTTTTTTAAAACGGCCACTGGATTTATTTTAATCATATTGACTGCTATATTTTGGAGTGAATTCCCCACTCTGTAAGAATTCCCTTCCGACTCACAAGGGACAGGACTGTCTAATTTGAATTTTACTCTTTTGGTTTTAATGGGAGAAAAATGTTTGAGTTTTTACCTTTGGAGAAAGATATTGGCTGGATCTTGATCATAGACCATTTAATATCTCAGCAAATTAAGGTACTTCACTTTGCAGGTGTTTTGAATGGTACACCATGTGCTTTTCACATCTGGGAGTCAGGTTTAACACAGTGCTTTGGTTAAAAAAAAAAAAAAAAAAATCCAAGGCACAACACGAGTCAGGCTCATAGCTTTTTCTTTAAGATAGAAGTATAAACACGAGGAATCTTTCAGAGCCTGTTGAAATTTTCTTTGTACTTTTGTACTTTGTACATTTAGACTTTATATTCTGTAGGTATACATGGAAGAATCTTGTTATAATTAGAAAGTGTTCCGTCAGAAATGTTCCTACCACCCCTGGTAACTCTACGGTGTTGTGTAAGCCATGTCTGACTCCTTGCAGCCCCATGGACTGTAGCCCACCAGGCTCCTCTGTCCATGGGATTTCCCAGGCAACAGTACTGGAGTGGGCTGCCATTTCCTTCTCCAGGGGATCTTCCTGACCCAGGGATTGAACCCGCATCTGCGTCTCCTGCACTGGCAGGCAGATTCTTTACCACTGAGCCCGACTCAGCGGAGAAAGATATAAATTTAAAATCCCTACATGTTGCTCTGTTTCAGTTCCATCTACCTATTTATTCTTTTAACTGAGACATATTAACAGTTCCTGGAGAAGGAAATGGCAACCTACTCCATTTTGCCTGGAGGGTCCCATGGACAGAGGAGCCTGGCATGGTGTCACGAGGACTCGGACACAACTGAGGGCTCACTCGTTAACACTTCTATGTGTCAGGAACTGCTCTTGCTGCTGGGACCAGCAATAAGCAAAGTCCCTGCCCTCCTAGGGGGACTGACGCTAAACAAGTTGGTGAAATAGCAGCTGCTGGGGGCAAGTTGTCTGATAATCGAATGACCTCTCATGTTTATTTCAGTCCTTAAATAAATACAGTTCTGTACCATTTTGATGGAAATCTGAACTTTTTTCCTATTGGAGTTCTTAAAATAACTTTATAATAAAGTTTCACCCTGCTTCTATAAAATAGAAGGAAGAAAAGACTTTTGCTCAATACTGCTCGTTGTCCACCGGCATCTTCTGTGGCTAAGCAGAGTTGTAGCTGGGCACCTGCCTGCCTCTAGGGGGCCTGCATTCCCGGGCCCTTCTTGCTGTTATGAAAACATGGGGTCAAATGACTAGTTCTCACCAAGAGCTGGAAGCTGAAGGGTATGTGCCATCATGGGTCTCCTCCAGCTCTCCCCACCGCCTGGAGCCCGGAGGCGGACCTTCGCCCTAGCCAGGCAGGTGAGTGCCCAGGGCTCACTGGATGGCAGAGCCTGGGGTGGGGAAGGAACCCAGGTCTCTGAATGCCAGGAAGCAGAGTTGCCCGTCACCTTGGATCAGGAAGCAGAGTTGCCCGTCACCTTGGATCAGTCAGCGCAGACTGCACGTGCCTTCGGGTCTGAGCCACTGAACCGAGAGGGTCTGCGTTGCAGCCCCCTGTGCTGTGTGAAGTCGCATCATTTATGTCCGACTCTTTGCAGCCCCCTGGACTGTAGCCCTCCAGGCTGCTCTGTCCATGGGATTCTCCAGGCAAGGATTCTGCAGTAGGTTGCCATGCCCTCCTCCAGGGGATCTTTCCCACCCAGGGATCGAACCTGCCTCTCCTAAGTCTCCTGCATGGGCAGGCTGGTTCTTTACCACTAGCATCACCTGGGAAGCCCATTAGAACTCACACTCACATGGAAATCTGAAAGGGCCTATGGATAGAAATCCGCACATCAAAGGAGTGGATGTTAGACCTCACTTCCCAAACCACGTGCTTCTGAAAATACTCTGGGTATTTGCTACTGGTTTGTCAGGAAAAGGGAAAAGAGAAAAAACAACTGCCCCCCACTTACTCAGCGGTCAGACTCCCAGCTCATCTCAGTCTGGGCGAGAAAACCTTAAGTGTGTATTTAACACACTTTAAACATTAAGTGGCGAAGTCCTCTTTGTTCATACACTCTAGGGAAGATGGGCTTCCCTGGCGGCTCAGCGGTAAAGAATCCGCCTGCAACGCAGGAGACAGGTTCAATCCCGGGGTCAGGAAGATCCCCTGGAGAAGGAAATGGCAACCCACTCCAGTGTTTTTGCCTGAGAAATCCCGTGGGCAGAGGAGCCTAATAGACTACAGTCCATGGGGTGTGAAAGAGTCAGACACAACTTAGCGACTAAAGAACTACGGGGAAGATGTGCCTTGCCCCGTCTCTCAGGCCACCTTACAGGAAGAGTAGATCATGAGAACAGCGTAACAGTACAGAGGATTGGAAAGAAGGGGAGTTAATTTATCAAAAGAGTCGCAGAGCTGTGATCATCCGGCAGATGGTGGGCTGCAAATACCCCGGTGTTAGGGAGGGAGCAGACACCTCTGATGCTTTACATTAGGTTTAATCTGATTAAGGAGGAACGTGTACTGTGGAGACCGGAAGTTGTTAAAAAGAAATTGGCTTTCTAAGGCAGTTTGTTTTATCAGAGGAGTTTCCTTAAGAACAGCTGGTGCTCAGCAGGTGTTCTACAAGTTTGGACTTGCTGTTGTGACTTTCAGTGAGAAAAGAAAGACTTCATACACCAGCAACTGGGTAGCAGACACGTTTTGACTCAGCACAGTAAACTTGCCTTTGAAGTCGTTTGATATTTAAAGTGAAAAAGAAGGAAAGATGTCCGCACGATTTATTTTGCTTTTCACTTACAACTTTGGCAGGTGAGGAAGCTGAGGGTCTTGAGAATACAGTTGGTGCCTTTTTGAGGGAATTAGGTCAGGTATTACTGACTGTTTAAACTCTTGAGGGGTGAATCACCTGCAAAGTGGGTGTTTTGAAACTGCAGTTATTTCCAAGAAGCAAATTTTCATTTCCTTGTACATATGTCTACATAAAGATGTAAATACTGGGGAAAGTCAGAGATCGCTGTCTTGTCAGGGTTAACCAGATAAAGTGAAACCCAACAAAAATGCATAAATAGCTTGTCAGGCTTGATGTAGAGTAGTCATGGCTCAGCCCCTGCACACGCACGGAACTGAAGAAGCCGTGCTCTCAGCTCAGGGTTTATCAGCAGTCTGGCGGGGACCGCTTGCCAAGGTTAAGGGCTACCGTAAACATAGCTACTGCTCCCGGCAGAACATCTAATTCTGATAGGCTCCACCGTGCCCACTGTACCCCTGGCATCTTGTACAATTACTGGCACATGGATGCAGCCAATACATGTTCATTGGATGAATAAACCTGGGAGTCATTCAGGAGGTTCATTTAGGCTTCTTTGAAAATAGAAGAAATTAAATGGGTTAAAAAAAAAAAAAGGAAGGGCGATTCAGAAATGAACAAAGGAAGGAAAAGCACAGCATGTTTGCAACACGGAGCTTTGTTCACAGAGACATGCATACCTGAGTGCCTAGAGGGTGCCAGCAGTCCTGCTGAAAACGCCAGGAAAAGCAGCTTTATCCTGGGGGGGATTTGGAGAAGGGGACAGGCTAGGTCTTACAGAGCTTTTAATGCCTTACCAAGAATCTCAGATTCCAACCTATAGGCAATGAGAGGCAATTAAGGGAGTTTGTGTTTTTTTAATTGCTTTAAACCACTGTGTGCTAAGTACCTTCAAGTTGTGTCCGACTCTTTGCAACCCCTTGGACCTTCCTGGTTCCACTGTCCATGGGATTCTCCAGGCAAGAATACTGGAATGGGTTGCCACGCCCTGTTCCGGGGATCCTCCCAACCCAGGGATCAAGCCAGCGTCTCTTCGTCTCTTGCATTGGCAGCCGGGCTCTTTACCACTGGCGCCACCTAAGAAGCCCTTAAAACACTATGGTTTATTATAATTAATTAATTCTATATTTCAGGAGTACAGCATTATAGTTCAACACCTATATATACCCGAGAAAAGAAAAAACTAAGGAAATGGCAGCCCACTCCAGTATTCTTGCCTGGAGAATCCAATGGATGGAGGAGCCTGGTAGGCTACAGTCCATGGGGTCGCGAAGAGTCGGACACAACTGAGCGACTTCACTTCACTTCATACCTCGTTGTATTGCATTTCACAGATATTGTATTTTTTACAAATTGAAAGTTTGTGCCCCACAACAAAGTCTATAAGCACGATTTTTTCCAGCAGCATTTTCTCTATTTGTGTCTCTGTATCACATTTTGGTCATTCTTAAAATATTTTAAACCCTCCATCAGGAAAAAGACGCAGATGAAGGTTAGCATTTTTTAGCAATAAAATATTTTTTAAGTTAAATTGAGGTATGTATTTTGGGCTTCACAGGTGGCACTAGTTGTAGAGAGCCCGCCAGCCAGTGCAGGAGATGCAAGAGATGCTAGTTCTATCCCTGGGTCAGGAAGAGCCCCTGGAGGAGGGCATGGCAACCCACTCCAGTATTCTTGCCTGGAGAATCCCATGGACAGAGGAGCCTGGTGGGCCACAGTCCACAGGGTCGCACACAGTCGGACACGACTGAAGCAACTGAGCACACACACCCACACACATACATTACTTTTTTTCTTAAGACCATGCTATTGCACACTTAATAGATTATAAGATAAGCATAATTTTATTAGCACTGGGAAACCTGAACTATTTGAGTCCCTGTATTGTGATGGGCTTCTCGGGTGGCTCAGTGGTAAGGAAATCGCCTGCCAATGTAGGAGATGTGGGTTCCATCAGGAAGATCCCCTCCTGGAAAAGGAAGTGGCAACCCACTCCAGTATTCTTGCCTGGAGAATCCATGGACCGAGGAGCCTGGTGGGCCACAGATAGGATTCACAAGAACTGGACACAACTTAGTGGCTTAACAGCAGCAACTTTATTGTGATATTGGATTTCAAAGTGATCCAGCACCCAACCTGCAATATCTTCTTAAAGGTGTCCCCATGCTTTGTAAACTGCAGAGTGTCCAGATCCCACAGGTTGCATGATCAGACGACAGGGTTAAAACCCTCTCCTAACTAGAAAGCTGTTCTCTCAACCCCGGTGCTCTGCTGCTTTGGGAAGAGGGCAAAGCAAAGGCAGAGACCCCTTAAGGAGGCGATTGGTTCATTCACGCCAGAGTAGCAGGACCTAAGGGGAGCAGGCTTGGTGACCTGGCAGACGCTGGACGTCTAGGATGTTTACCCAGCCAGGAAGCCCAGGGAGGGCTGGCTGTACGGTGCTGTCGGGGGCTTCCTCTGTGTGACACTGCGAACCTCTGTCTACTCCTGTCGACTGGGCTTGATAATGTTGTCAGGGCTGTTGGGAGGAATGAACAAGATACTGCATCTAAAACTCGGTTTGTGAATGACAGATCACTGCACAAGGCCAAGTTGTGCTGACCCGATGCCTCGAAGCCCAGCTGAGTGGGCCTCAAGGCGTGGCCCCAGAGCAGCAGCACTCGCCACCTGGCAACAAGGAAATGCAGATTCCTGGGCCCTGCCCAGCCCCGTTGAATCCAAAACTCTGGAATCTGTTTTCACAGCCCTCCACGTGATTGTCGTGCATGATCAAGTAGGAGAACACTTGGCCTAGAGCCATCACGGTGGAGGATGTGGACCTTAAATTATGGGGCCAAAAACAACTCCAGCTGCTCTTCCCACGGTAAAGGTTGAAGAGACTAAAATAGAATTGGGGTCGGGGGGAAAGAGGGTTCTTTGGTGGTGGTGGTTTAGTCTCGAAGTCGTGTCCCACTCTTTCGAGACTCCATGGACGGTAGCCCACCAGGCTCCTCTGTCCATGGGATTTCCCAGGCAAGAAAACTGGAGTGGGTTGCCATTTCCTTCTCCAGAGGATCTTCCTGACCCAGGGATCAAACCCTATATCTTCTGCATTGGCAGGTGGATTCTTTACCTCTGAGCCACCAGGGATGCCCAAGCTTCTTTAGCATATGCTTACATTTTATTTAAAATCTGCACTTTACTGATGCTTGCTCAAGGGGCAGCTGGACTAGGCAATGTAGGGCTGAACCAGGGGTTTCCAGGTCTTCAAGCCCCAGCGCTCCACTGACTGCGCCCTCGAGGCTCTGCCGCCAACCTCTGTTAGTAGAACTTTTCGGATGAGTCACACAGAAATCACAGAGCGTGGGGTCGGGATGTCACTCCCAAGTCTTAATCACCTAAGCTGAGGAAGAGAGAAAGGGCATACAATCCATTACGTTGTGCAAGTGCATGTGTGCATGTGTGCATGCTAAGTTGCTTCCGTCCTGCCTGACTCTTTGCGACCCCATGGACTGTAGCCCGCCAGGCTCCTCTGTCCATAGGATTCTCCAGTCAAGAATACTGGAGTGGGTTGCCATGCCCTTCTCCAAGGGATCTTCCTAACCCAGGGATTGAACCCGTGTCTCTCATATTTTCTGCATTGGCAGGTGGGTTCTTTAACACTAGCATCACCTGGAAAGCCCTAACTTGTGCAACTGGGCATCAAAACCCTTTGTGGAGAAATGTCTCTGTTAGTTCTTCTGCCCATTTTTTGTTTTTGTTTTTTATTGAGTTGCATGAGTTGTTTATATGTTTTGGAAATTAATCCTTTGTCGGTTGCTTCAGTTACAAATATTTTCTTCCATTCTGAGGGTTGTCTTCTCATCTTATTGATTGTTTCCTTTGCTGTACAAAAGCTTTTAATTAGGTCCCATTTGTTTATTTTTGACATAAATATACTACTATGTATAATACAGATAACTAATGAAAACCTATTCCATGGCATGGGTAAGTCTACTCAGTGCTCTGTGGTGACCTAAATGGGAAGGAAATCCATAAAAAGAGGGGATATAGGTATACGTATAGCTGATTCATGGATGTTGAAGCTGAAGCTCCAATACTTTGGCCACCTGATCAGAAGAGACAACTCATTGGTAAAGACCCTGCTGATGGGGAAGATGGAAGGCAAAAAGAGAAGGGAGCGGCAGATGAGATGGTTAGCATCACTGACTCAATGGGAGTCTGTGAAACCGTGGGAGATAGTGAAGGACAGGGAAGCCTGGCGTGCTGCAGTCCATGGGGTCACAGAGAGTCAGACACGACTGAGTGACTGAACAACAGCAATCGCTGATTCACTTCGCTGTGCAGCACAAACTAACACAATGTTGTAAAGCCACTATCAGTTCAGTTCAGTTTCTCAGTCCCGTCCAGCTCTTTGAGACCCCATGGACTGCAGCACGCCAGGCTTCCCTGTCCGTCACCAACTCCCGGAGCTTGCTCAAACTCATTTCCATTGAGTCAGTGACGCCATCCAACCATCTCATCCTCTGTCGTCCCCTTCTCGTCCTGCCTTCAACCTTTCCCAGCATCAGGGTCTTTTCCAATGAGTCAGTTCTTCAGATCAGGTGGCCAAAGTATTGGAGTTTCAGCCTCAGCATCAGTCCTTCCAATGAATATTCAGGATTGATTTCCTTTAGGATGGACTGGTTGAATCTCCTTGCAGTCCAAGGGACTCAAGAGTCTTCTCCAACACCACAGTCCAAAAGCATCAATTCTTCAGCGCTCAGCTTTCTTTATGGTCCAACTCTCACATCCATACATGACTACTGGAAAAACCACAGCTTTGACTAGATGGACCTTTGTTGGCAAAGAAAAGCTACTACACTCCAATAAAAAAATTTTTTCAATCCCTTGCAGGAGATCGGTCCCCTCTGGGAGCAGCCCTGCTGTTCTGGGAGCCTCAACACAGCAGGGCAGGTAACAGCTTACTCTCCTGTGGAGAAACCAGACAGTGATCTTGAGAACAGTTGAGTAGTTCGGTGGGTGGGGGGTGATGGTGCTGTAGAGAAAACCAGGTAATGTGACAGGGATGGGATGCTTTCATGAAGCTAGATGGTCAGGGACATCCTCTGAAAGGTGACACGTGTGATGTGACCTCAGCTGGTAGGAACCTCGTTCGGGCAGAGACCAGTAAGTTCAGAGTTGCAGAGGGGAGAGCAAGCAGGGTATAGTCTATCCTCAGAAAGAAGATGGCAGGGCTTCGAGGTGGGGGTGACGGTGGGGACGGGTTGCAGCTTGGAGTGCAGTAAGAGGTGGGATGTGGGGCAGGGGTCCCACTCAGCCAAGCCCAGGAACCAGGAGGAGCTAGGATGTTCCTGGTTTGAGAACCAGGCAAGGGGTTAGGATGTTGCATTTTCCTGCTGTGTGAAGGACGGGTCGCAGGCAGCTAGTGTGGAATCAGGGACATCAGCAAGGGGGTGGATTTTATGGAATAAACCACACCGGGGAAGCCCTAGAGTCGGGCCAAGGCAGGGCCAGGAGCCCCCCAGGCGGACCTCGCTCTGTTTCCACCTCGGAAGGACAAAGGGGAACCCCCGTACCCCCTGCAGGAACCTTTAAAGCTCCATTGGCCATACTGACACGGAGCAATGAATTCAGTCTAGGCTTCCTCCTGCTTTGTCAATGTCGGCACTGTGGAGGAGGTAAAATCGATCTGTGTCTGATTTTCTGTTTCTCACCAGATGATGTTGTGATGAGTGGCCTCTGGGTCTGTTAACCCTCTGAAACAACTGCCCAGGCAGGCTGGGACCCGGTCACCAGCCCAGGGTGGAAAGCACATTTGCATTACAGGAACTGGAAGGCAACACCCCTAGAGCCCCCAGCTGAGTAACAGGAACCCGGGCTCAGCCCCCCTGCTGTTGGGACTGCACTGAGAACTGGGAAAAAAGAAGCTGGTGGCGGGGTGACATCAAGCCATTCGGTTTCAGATTCAACCCATATTTAATTGGAAAAATCACAGCAACAAAGAATATGACTTTCCCTTGCAAATATGGATGTTCGTTTCTCCTTCAAAGGTGATGCTTTTAAAAGACGGTATAGGTCCTAGAAGATGGGATTTTGTCTCAAAGAGGCTCTATCAGGCACCCAACCTCTGTCCCAGGGCAAGTTGCTTCCCTCGTGTACCCTGATGTCATACAGCAAGAGCTGTAGTAGTAATAAGAATAATTTTTTTTTGAGCAGTATTTAGGGCTTCCCAGACGACTCAGTGGTTGCTAAGAATCTGCCTGCCAATGCAGGAGACACAGGACACAAAATTTCGATCTCTGGGTTGGGAAGAGCCCCTGGAGGAGGGCATGGCAACACACTCCAGTATTCTTGCTGGAGAATCCCATGGGCAGAGGAGCCTGGTGGGCTACACAGTCCATAGGGTGGCAAAGAGTTGGACACGACTGAGCAACTGAGCATGCACACAAGCCGTCATACAAGGCTCTTGTGATTCATAGCTCATCTAATCTGCTCAATATGCCTGTACAGTCCCCATTTTGCAGATGTGGAAACTGAGGCTAAGAGGGTTTTTCTCAACAGTCACATACCTCAGGAAAAACAGAACCAAGATTTTAAAGGCTGGTGCCTCTGATGGCAGAGCACGGGTCCTTCACAACTGCTCGGTGTTCAGACCACAGGACAGCCCTGCATGAGTGCTCTTCCCAACAGGTGCAAGACTTCTTTCTTAAATCAAGGAGTTTTCTGGGACTTCCCTGGCAGTCCAGTGGAATACTTTGCCTTCTAACCCAGGGGGTGCCGGTTGAATCCCTGGTGGAAGAGCTGAGATCCCACATGCCTCGCCAACATAAAACAGAAGCAACATTGTAACAAATTCAGTAAAGACTTCCAAAATGGTCCACATTTTTTTTTAATCTTAAAAAAAAAAAAAGTAGTCTGCTAACAAAAGCATGAGCAGTGAAACAGACTTCCCATTCCTCCAGACCTCTTTTTGGTTCACATTTTCCGGTTCACACTCTCATATGATTCTAATTCTCCAAAGACTGGCTTGGCTGAGTGCTATTTTTTTAATTTGGATTAGAAGTGGATTGTTCCAGTTCTGCTTCTTGTTGAATCACCCTTTTTTTCCTCCCCAAGGAACCAAGACAGCATGAGGCGTGATGGCGTGCCTTCATGTGATGGTGGGTACTTTTCCCGGAGTCTCTCCTTGGTCTCTCGTCCAGCCCTCCACGGTGGGTCCTGATGTCCATGTACCAACTGGGAAACCAAGGCCTTAGTTTTCCAAGAGTTTGGATGCACGTGCCAGGACCAAGGAGCAAGGCTCGCCACCACTGGTTAGTCACATGCTTGCTAAACACGTGGAAACACTCTCTTTGCTCAGGAAGGAGGGTGGGGGTCCCTGTCATGTCTTGAACAGTGGTAAGTATTTTAAACCCTTATGTTAGTTTCAATCTTCAGGTAATAGACAACATTCATTATAGAAAAATAGAAGATTATTTAGAAAAAGGTGGAACGACTTCCCTGATGGTCCAGGGACTAAGGCTTCAAGCTGCCAGGGCAGGGGTCTAGGGTTCAATCCCTGGTCAAGGAACTAGATCCCACAGGCCACAACTAAGAGTTCTCATGCCACAGCTAAAGATCCCACATGCTGCAACAAAGACCCAGGGCAGCCAAATAAATGAATGAGTAAAATAAACATTAAAAAATAAAAAGGGGGAGAGGATGTCCATCATCTCACCATCTGATTTGGTGCATGTTATTTCAAATTGCTTCTGATCATATATACACAGGTGTAGATTTCTACATATGAATATATTTCCATGAGGCTCTACATTACTGGTTTATAACATGCTTCATTTCCTTCACATGGGGTGGACATTTCTTCATGTCAACGATTTAAGATATTTTCAAGGGCTGCATGGAATTCCATATACAGCCATGTCATAATTTGTTTAATCCTTCCCTTTGGTTGGACATTTAATTATCTCCTTAACATAAATTCCAGGAGCTGGAATTCCTTGGACAAAGGTTCCAAACGAATTTTGTTATAGTTATGCAGCTGGCTTCCAGAGGCACATGTGAGCACACCAGAAGCCCAGCCTCCCTCCAGCCATGGGCTGGATGACTGTTCTAATCCTTGCCAGCCTTACCCATGGACTGTAGCCCACCAGACTCCTCTGTCCTCAGTTCATGGGGTTTCCAAGAGTACTGGAGTGGGCTCCCATTTCCTTCTCCATAAAAAAGTGTACCTACTGTTAAGAGTGCGATTTAATATTTTAAATATATTTATTAGATGTTTCATCTTAGTGACGTGTACTCATATCTTTATTTATTTACTGGTATTTAGTTACAAATGGGTCTGGGGGATGAAAGCTTGAGAGCCTCCTGCTTGGCCTCCACCAGTGATTTGGGAAGTTTTTGATGGCGGCCCATAATGGGAAGTACAGCTGACCCTTGAACAACGTGGGGGTTAGGGGCACCCACCTCCTTGCAGTCAAAAGTCTGTGTATAACTTTATAGCAGGCCTTCTGAATCCACCCTTCCACATCCTAGTATTCAACCAACCATGGATTGTGTAGGACTATAGTAGTGTAGCAGTCTTGGGGGCTTTTCCAATGGCTCAGTAGGTAAAGACTCTGCCTGCAATGCCGGAAACAAAGGAGACGTGGGTTTGATCCCTGGGTCAGAAGGATCCCCTGGAGAAGGAAATGGCACCCACTTATAGGAGCCTGGCGGGCTATAGTCCATGGAGTCACAAAGAGCTGGACATAACTGAACAACTAAACAGCAACTAAACCGATGTCTCCAGCTGGTTCTATTTCTCTGGAGAACCCTGACTAACAGGGCACTAATTCCATCCATCAGGGCACCACCCTCATGACCTAATCACCTCCCAAAGGTCCCACCTCCTAATAGCACCACATTGAGACTAGGGTTTCAACATATGAATCTGGGCCAAGGCCAGGGAGTGGGGTGGTGGGCAGACACAAAGATTCAGTCCAGAGTGAAGAGACGTATCCTTGGGCAGGAGTTCTCGTCTCAGATACCCAGCGTTCTTTCTTCAAGTTCATTTCAGTGTAGCAGGCTCATCCTCCTGAGGTGGAGTCACCAAGTCCAGTGCCGGTTCTCCCGGTGTGTTCCAGCTTCAACTATTTCTCTGCACTCTTTTTTTTCATGAGGGATAAGTTTTCCGAGTGTCTTCTTAAGCACTCCGTCCTCACAATCCTCCCCCAAAGTTCTGTTTAAAGTCTTCATTGGAAATTTCTCCGGTGCCGGAGGACAACCACGCCACCCAGAACAGGAGTCGTACTCAACGGGGCCCATGTCATCTTGAGTCATGGTGTACAGAGCTGATCCGGTGAACTGAGGCCTGGCTCTGGGACACAGCTCACAGCGTCCTTTCATTTCCCTCCATCATGGTTTCCCCAAAAGACTGAGGACACCGCAATTGGTCCCCATTCTATCCCGGTCAGGCTCAAGATTCCCAGTTCTCCAAAGGAGAGCTTTGCTCATTTCTGTTGTATTCAGACATAAAGCATCTGTGTTTCTACCGGTGATTCGGGTCCATGTCATCAGAGGAGTGCTTCATCAGACCTTTGATCATGTCACATCCTGGTCCTGCCTCCTGTCAACGTGGAGTGTCAGCCTCTTTCTCATCAAGCAGATGGTCGGTGATGATGGATAGAAAAATCGATCCCATTCCTATTATGCCTCTGGGACTGGATTACGCTCGTAAGGGAGAGATCACCCAACAAGTTATCATGGACTCTGCAAAAGTACGCACTCACTGCACAGAGGAATCTTCCTGAAAGGGGATCTTAATTCGTTACGTTCCATTCATTCATTCATTCACTCAACAAACCAAGTGGGAGGTAGAATCCCAAAGAATCACTTGTACTGCGCTGCACTGCCTGTAAGAAATAGCCCTCTGTGATTCACCGCAGTGTGTATTGGAATGCTGCTAGACTATGTCTGTTTCTATATGCTACTTTGATGGTTTAGTTGCTAAGTCGTGTTCGACTCTTGCCACCCCATGGACTATAGCCCACCAGGCTCCTCTGTCCATGGGATTCTCCAGGCAAGGGTACTGGAATAGGTTGCCATTTCCTTCTCCAGGAAACTTTCCCAACCCAGGAATCAAACCTGGGTCTCCTGCATTGCAGGCAGATTCTTTACCAACTGAGCTACAAGGGAAGATACATATGCTACTTTGAATCCTGTTAAGTGGTCATCAATAAAGAATTAATGAACAAAGAAACAAAAATCTCCATTTTCTGGTGAACTTGGGCTCCCTAGACATAAGCTGAGAGAAGAATGCGATGTGATCACGACATAACCTTGCATTTGTGTAGGACCTAATACTGTCTGGATTTGTCCTCCTCAGTTATCTTTAACAGGTGACAGAGGCTTGGCTACACCCACGTTTCAGGGCTTCCCAGGTGGCACTAGTGGTAAAGAACCTGCCTGCCTGCTGCGGCCAGCGCAAGTAGGGATCGAAGGCGATCGATGCACAGTTGGCAGGGGGCGGGTAACTAGAGACAGAAATAACGTTTTAAACATGGGACCAGGGGACTCAAGACCTCTTGGATCAAGAGCCCTGTTCCTCGGAGCCCCATCACGTTTATTTAGTATCTTGGCAAGTGGAAAATATCTGCTGTGTTATGATGAAGTCAGCCTCTTGTGTCCCCGGTCATGTCTCCCATTTTATTGATTACTTTAAACTATCTTTATTTTCTTTTACAAGGGGTATCACCTTGCTGGAGATCACAGACCCACACATGCTTTGGGAAGACATCTTGGTGTGTGCACAAATGGCGTTCTGAACTTGGGCTGACCCGGCCTTCCAAGATCCACACTGTTTTTCCTTAGCTTAGCAGGGCACAACGACCCCAACTAATCCACCCAATGTACTTTTATCAGGGTTATGCTGTATTGCTGTATTTTGCTTTTATTCTTTTCCCGTGGTGATTTTCTCATGGCTTAGCCAGAGTAACAGGCGGCTGACTATTAACCCCAGCACCTGCCAATTCAGGAGACGTAAGAGACCCAGGTTCTATCCCTGAATGGGGAAGATCCCCTGGAGAAAGGCACAGTAATCCACTCCAGTATTCTTGCCTGGAGAATCCCATGGACAGAGGAGCCTGGCGGTCTACACAGTCCATAAGGTCGGAAAGAGTCAAACACGGCGGAAGTGACAGCACGCACACTCATGTTTCAGAGTAGGAACACCAGGCCTGGGGAGGTGGACCCCTTGCCCTCCAGGTGGCACAGCTGGCAGCTGGTGGAGCCAGGACTCTCCCAGACGCAGCTCTGTGCCCGCAGCCACAGGTTTGCCCCACCCTCCCCCTGAGCAGGACACTCCGCTGCCACTGCAAATTAAATTCCTCTGATTTTCTAATTAAAATGGCATTAATTAGCTCTGCCATGTTAACACAGATGACTGATATGGATGCCGTTTTTTCTTCACTTTGCAAAAGTCCTTTCCTTCCCTTTGCAAAAGAGGACTATGCAGTTACGCCACAAGACAACCCCCACCCCGCCCGTCTCCAGCAAGCTGCAGCCCGAGTTTGAGAAGCTGAAGCCATACCTCAGTGCAGACGAGCTACCTGAGACCTAGAACTTTCGGTCTCTGTGTTCCTGAACTTGGTCCAAACTCACAAGACCAGCCTCCCAACCTTGTTGCTGTTTGGTGCACTAAGTCACGTCAGTCGTGTCCGACTCTATTCGACCCCATGGACTGCAGCCCGCCAGGCTCCTCTGTCCATGGGATTCTCCAGGCAAGAATGCTGGAGTAGACTGCCAAGCCCTCCTCCAGAGGATCTTCCCAACCTGGGGATAAAACCCGTGTCTCTCACATGTCCTAGCAATGGCAGGCATGTTCTCAACCACTAGCGCCAACTGGGAAGCCCAATTGCTGTTTCGATCAAATGATAAAAAGCCTTTATTTTCAGAAAGTGACATACAACTCACCCAGAGCCTGCATACCGCAGTTTCATTGGGTGTTCAGGGCAACCGGTGAGGTTAAAACACAGAAGACTAGTTTGTACTGCCGGGGTCCTTCTTCCCAGGTCTGGACTCTGCTCACAGAGCGGGGGTGCTTAGCCCATTCCTTCTGCACGTACCTTTTCTGAGCTGGGTACTCTCACAAGCTACTCCTTTTTCTAGATAAGACTCTGACTTTGCAAGTTCAAAGGAACACAGGTAGGGGCGGAGGCAGCAGCAATCAAACCCAAGCAGTCTAGCTTCAGACCCAACTGAACCACCAAGCTGTTCACTCCATCTGTAGCCTTTCTGCAGCCCTGGGGCCATGTTTACCCTTTGGATCATGACCATGTGCTGAGAGCCGGTGGAGCTGGCAGACAGTGGAGGGTCACAGAATCGTCCTCTCCTATGGGTACCCCCGGAGGGCATGGACACCCCACCCACCTGCTGGCTCAGCCCCGGAAGCTGAGGGGTGCAGAGAAAGAAACTCCCTTCTGTTGCTGGCCGGCTTGATGTCAAGGAGAGAGCTGGGTCCTTCCACACACTATTTTAATTCCTCGCCGCAAGAAGCGCACTCTTTTATTTTTATTTAATGCTTTAATTTATTTATTTATAAACTGACATATAGTTGATTTACAACTATATGTAATCTCTGCTGTATAGCACAGTGATTTGGTTATACATTGTATACATTCTGATTTAATAATCTTTCCCATTAGGGTTTATCACAGGACATCGACCATAGTTCCCAGTAGAACCTTGCTGTTTATCCATTCTAGACATGTTTGCGTTAAATCTCAAAATCCCACTCCCTCCCGGCCCCCTTCCCCCTTGGCCACCACAGTCTGTTCTTTATCTCTGTGAGTCTATTTCTGTTCCCTAGATAGGTGCATTAGTTCTTATTTCAGATTCCATATGAAGTGGTATCGTATGGTCTCTGTCTTTCTCTCTGACTTACTTCCCTTAACATGATCATTTCTAGGTCCGTCCACATCTCTGAAGCTGGCATTTTTTCATTCTTTTTTATGGCTGAGTAACATTCCACAAGGGGGACAGTCTTATCTCAGGTTTTTAACTGAGGAGCCTGAGGTCCAGGAAGACCAGGGAACCCTCTAAGGTCACGCAGCAGGCAGTGGGGATGAGAACTGAACCCAGTTTGCTGACACCCAGGGGCTGACAGAAAGGTGAGGTCATTAATCCCATCCACCGTCAGAGAAATATTCCGGGGGTTGGCGGGGGTTGGTGGGCACAGGTGTCAATCATGAAAGAGGGTGGAGCCTGTTGAGCACTGATTCACGGTATCAACCAGACTCAGGCCAGATCAGAAGCTCCCGAGCAAAACACCTTAATAACGCCAAGGCTTTTGTTTCTCTAGAATCAAGAGGCAGCCTAGGGGGACTATGCTTGCCTTATGGGAGACCAGAAAAACCAAGGCTCAAGTTGACCTCTCTTCCAGGTGAGAAGGGTGGACCTGAGCCCATTCTCTCATGCAGGGAGACAGAGAGGACTCAGGACTCACCGATGAGACCTGAGCACCCAGCAAAGCTAGACTAGGAAACACACGAAGGTGGGCGCAGTTTCTAGTCTGGGTGGAGCATTAGAGGAGGACTCAGAGCATCAGACAGAGAAGGCAATGGCACCCCACTCCAGTACTCTTGCCTGGAAAATCCCATGGACGGAGGAGCCTGGTAGGCTGCAGTCCATGGGGTCGCTAGGAGTCGGACACGACTGAGCGGCTTCACTTTCACTTTTCACTTTCATGCATTGGAGAAGGATATGGCAACCCGCTCCAGCATTCTTGCCTGGAGAATCCCAGGGCGGGGGAGCCTGGTGGGCTGCCGTCTATGGGGTCGCACAGAGTCGGACACGACTGAAGCGACTTAGCCGCAGCAGCAGCAGAGCATCAGAAGAGAGACCGGGTAAGGCGGGGAGCGCAGAGGGGGAGGCTTCCTCCAGGAGCACGCCTGTGGGGCTGAGAACACAGGCTACAGATTCCCGCCCCCACCGCTGCGCTCAGCCAGCCCCGTCCTCATGCCCGAGACCTACCTGCATTCAGAGGGTGAAGCCCCCTAGTACGGCAGGTGCTTGGGAAGAGGTAACCACTGCCCCTCAGCACCTGCAGGGATAAGGGTGCAGAGACCCAGGGAGCCGGGAGCCCCGCCCATCCCTGAGAGGGGTGACCCCAGCAACAAGGTGCACCGGCTCCATCCTTCATCCTGTAGCGGACGAGAGGCAGGGGGTCTGGAACACAGGAGTAGCGGAGCAGGACCTGGGTCGTGGGGAGTGCGGTTTACACAGGGTCTGGGCTCCGGTCGGGTTCAGCAGACACGTTCTCCTTTCCCATCCCCATTTAAAAGGAAGGTTCCCTTACACCAGTTCCCTGGGGACTAATGGAGGGAGGATCCTCTCCCTGCCATCTCCCCACAGTCCAGCCATTCAAAGGGCATCACCTGGCACAGCTAAGGCTGAGTCTGTTCTGAGGGGCCGGTGCTAGGCCTTGGGATTGTGGAATACTTTCCCTGTCACCCTTGTGTGTGCTGGGCGCTCAGTCTTCTCAAGACTGTTGTGACCCTGTGGACAGTAGCCCACCAAGCTCCTCTGTCCATGGGATTCTTCAGGCAAGGATACTGGAGTGAGTTACCACATTTCCTCCAGGGGATCTTCCCAACCCAGGGATGGAACCCTCGTCTCCTGCATTGGCAGGTGGATTCTTTACCGCTGAGCCACCTGGGAAGCCCCATATCACCTTTGGTTCTGAATAAAAAATGCAATCTGACAAAAATTGTCTACTACTTTAAAACAATTGAAAACCATTCTATTCCAAGCTGCTTTTTTCTGTGTTCAAGTTTCCTAACTGGGCCCACAGTTGATTTTGACCCACAAATGTTTTCAGTTGGGGCCTTCAAAAGGTGTTTTAAAAACCAGAAAATTTTGCAAAAAAAAAAAAATATATATATATATATATATTTCAGTTTTTAAATTTGCTCTGGTCCTATCCCTCACTTTCCAGTTCATTAGTAGCCTTGAAAAATAACCGTCTGCATTCCTGGTGCTGGATGGAGCAGAACAAAGCTGGAATTCTTTCAAAACATCGTTCCCAAAGAATGAGCATCATTTGACTTGTCTAGTAGTTCCCTGGAAGGCCCATTCAGAAAACATGTCTTCATTTCAACAGACTCAAAGTTCTCTCGGTAAAGAACTCTCCCACTAGGATGGCCACAATAAAAATAAATACATTTTAAAATACCAAGTGTTGGCAGGGATGTGGAGAAATTGGAACCCTCACACATCGCCGGTGGGAACTAAAAAAGAGTGCAGACTCTATGGAAAAATGTAGCAGTTTTCCAAAATGGTAAATAATGTTACTACATGAGACAGCCATTCTCTTGGATATATACCCAAGGGAAGGGAAAACAGAGGTCCACATGAGAATTTGTACATGAATCTTCATAGCAGCATGATTCATAGTAGCCAAAAAGTGGAAACAAGCAATTGTCCATCAACATTAAGTGGAGGAACACAACTCCATGCAATGGAATATTGTTTGGCTATAGAAAGAAAAGCACTGACTCTAACTGGGGCAAGGATGAACTGAAGGAAACCAGACACAAAGACCGCATGTTGTAGGGTTCCAGTTATACAAAACGGGTGAGTCCACAGAATCGGAAAGCATCGCAGTGGTTTCCAGGGCTGTGGGAGGGGAAACGGGCAGAGACTGCCTAACGGGTATGGAGGGCGGGATGAACACGTGTATACCTGTGGTGGATTCATGTTGATGTATGGCAAAACCAACACAATATTGTCAAGTAATTAACCTCCAATTAAAATAAATAAATTTATATTTAAAATAAATAAATAAAGGTAAATTTCTTGGTATATGAATCCTATCTTAAAATTTTCCATCACATGGCAAAACTATATGGAGGACTTTGCTGTGACTTTTTTTTTGGGGGGGTGGGTCTTACAGACCAAGTGTCAGCTCCAGATTGCACCTTTGATACCAACTTTCTATACCTGACATTCACTCTGACTTTTTGAAACAGAAAGTAAAGAATATGAATATTTAATCTGGATTTGATTGCAGAGGAAACAAGAGCAGAGATTGGTTTTAAGCCATTTCAGGAGCTGGCTCTCTAACTAGCTATTGTCGGCGTGTTCCTTGTGGAACTCCATTGCTGCTATACTCATGAATAGAGGAGTCATCAAGGGAACCTTTTGAAGTCTAAAAATAAAAGTCAATAAGGAAAAAAAGTGCAATTTGTCAAGTTACAATGAAAAAGCATGAAGTGTGAAAATATTTGAAAATTATATAATAAAAGCCCAGTGAGAGAAAAAAAGGCATATTCAAAATTGATTCTTGAGAAAATAAATGGATACAGGCAATAAACTTACAAATATACAGTCAGGTAACAAAGATCACAAGTTGAAACAATAACAAGACATCATTTTTTTACTATAAAATGTCAAATTACACAATGATTATGAAGAACTATAAAACCATGTAGCTGAGAGCCAAGAGTACATTCCTGCACTTTTGGCAGGGCAATGCAGGAAACCCAGGTTCTATTCCTGGGTCAGGAAGATCCCCTGGAAAAGAGAATGGCAACTCACTCCAGTGTTCTTGGCTGGAGAATCCCATAGACAGAGGAGCCTGTCGGGCTACAGTCCATGGGGCACAGAGCTGGACATGACTGAGTGACTAACAGAAGACACACATTATCATCAACTTTCTGGAGGGCTACTTGACAGAAGTTCTGGAAAGAATGAAAAGCTACAGAAACTTATTCCGTGTGTTTAGGGATCAGAAACAATTAACAGCGTAAGTTCTCAGTTCAGTTCAGTTCATTTCAGTTCAATCGCTCAGTTGTGTCCAAATCTTTGCGACCCCATGGACTGCAGCAGGCCAGGCCTCCCTGTCCATCACCAACTCCCAGAGTTTACTCAAACTCATGTCCATTGAGTCAGTGATGCCATCCAAACATCTGATCCTCTGTCATCCCCTTTTCCTCCTGCCTTCAATCTTTCCCAGCATCAGGGTCTTTTCAAATGAGTCAGTCCTTCACATCAGGTGGCCAATGCATTGGAGTTTCAACTTCAACATCAGTCCTTCCAATGAATATTCAGGACATAAGTTCTAGAATCAGGTAAACCTGTTTGATCGCAGTCTTCAACATTTACTAGCTGTTCAACCTTGGGCAAGTCATTTGATGTCTCCAAACCTCAGTCATTTCACCTGTAAAATGGAGTTAATTCTAGTACCAGCTTCCTCAATTTCTCTGAGCATTTGTTAACTGAGACGACCTTTGTACAGCACTTGAGCAGTCGCTGGCCCTTGTAAACACTCAACAAATATTCACTATTTATCGTCATTAAAAATTCATTCTAAGAATGTGTGAGGTTTGTGACAGTATTCTTTATACTAACACAAAAGAATGTCTAAAAAGCTGAAATGTTAAATAAATTATAACTCATCTACATAACAGATTTCCATGCAGATATTTTAAAGTATAATAAAAATCTTTATTGACTTAGAAAAATGTTTACATTATATTGCTAAGTAAGGAAAAACAGGTTAAAATACTATAACATGAAACTATATAAAAAGTCTGCAAAACTCCAAGCACGCAGTTCAGATGGTTGATGAACATGGATGTGTGTGGTCAGTCTCTAACTGATTTTTTTCCTTCAAGTGATTTATTTTTTAAAAAAAGTAAGTCTTATTTTTTAAGGCCAGTTTAAGGTTCATATCAAAACTGAGTGGAAAGTATAGAGTGTTCCCATAAGCGCTCTGGCTTCAGACATTCACAGCCTCCACCCCCTGATCAAGACCCCCAAGGGAGCGGTACCTGCGATACAAAGATGATCCACACGGACACTTCATGATCACCCAGTGTCCATCGTTTGCAGGAGGGTTCACTCTTGCTGAGCACACATTCTTTGAGTCTGGACAAATATATAATGCCATGTATCCACAGGGTCATCCAGAACGGAAGCACTGCCCCGAAAACCTCCTGGGCTCTGCTTTTTCATCCCTCCCTCCATTCCCCCAAACCCTGGCAGCCACTGATCTTTTTACATTCTGTGTAATTTTGACTTTTCCAGAAAGTCAGATTGTTGGATACATACAGTATATACACAGCCTTTTCAGTTGCACTTATCTCACACGCTAGCAAGCTTCAACAGTACACGAACCATGAACTTCTAGATGTTCAAGCTGGATTTAGAAAAGGCAGAGGAACCAGAGATCAGATTGCCAACATCAGCTAGATCATCGAAAAAGCAAGAGAGTTCCAGAAAAACATCTATTTCTGCTTTATTGATTACACCAAAGCCTTTGATTCTGTGGATAACAATAAACTGTGGAAAATTCTGAAAGAGATGGAAATACCAGACCATCTTCTCTGCCTCCTGAGAAATCTGTATGCAGGTCAAGAAGCAATAGTTACAACTGGACATGGAACAACAGACTGGTTCAAAATTGGGAAAGGAGTACTTCAGGGCTGTATATTGTCACCCTGCTTATTTAACTTGTATGCAGAGTACATCATGTGAAATGCCAGGCTAGATGAAGCACAAGCTGGAATCAAGATTGCTGGGAGAAATATCTATAACCTCAGATACACAGATGACACCGCCCTTATGGCAGAAAGTAAAGAAGACCTAAAGAGCCTCTTGATGAAAGTGAAAGAGGAATATGAAAAAGTTGACTTAAAACTCAACATTCAGAAACTAAGACCATGGCATCTGGTCCCATCACTTCATGGGAAATAGATGGTGAAACAGTGGAAACAGTGACAGACTTTACTTTTTTGGTCTCCAAGATCACTGCAGATGGTGACTACAGCCATGAAATTAAAAGACATTTGCTCCTTGGAAGAAAAGCTATGACCAACCTAGACAGCATATTAAAAAGCAGAGACACTGCTTTGCCAACAAAGGTCCGTCTAGTCAAGGCTATGGTTTTTCCAGTGGTCATGTATGGATATGAGAGTTGGACGATGAAGAAAACAGAGTGCTGAAGAATTGATGCTTTTGAACTGTGGGGTTGGAGAAGACTCTTGAGAGTCCCTTGGACTGCAAGGAGATCCAACCAGTCCATTCTGAAGGAGATCAGTCCTGAATATTCATTGGAAGGACTGATCCTGAAGCTGAAGCTCCAATTCTTTGGCCACCTGATGCGAAGAACTGACTCATTGGAAAAGACCCTGATGCTGGGGAAGATTGAAGGCAGGAGGAGAAGGGGACAACAGAGGATGAGATGGTTGGATAGTATCACCGACTCTATACACATGAGTTTGAGCAAGCTCCAGGAGTTGGTGATGGATAGGGAGGCCTGGTGTGCTGCAGTCCATGGGCTCACAAAGAGTCAGACATGGCTGAGCGACTGAACTGAACTGAACTGAAGGTTCCTCCATGTCTTTCCATGGCTTATGGCTTTTTAACTTCTATTGTCTGGATGGATCACAGTACCCCTTCAGCTCCTAAAGGCATCTTGGTTCCTTCCATGTTTTAGCAATTATACTATAAAAGTTGCTATAAACATCCATACACAGATCTTTGTGTACACATAAATTTTCTTAACTAATTTTCATGACAGAGTCATTGAGCTATAATTCATACATCATAAAATCCACCCATTTAAGGAATATCTAGTCAAGGCTATGGTTTTTCCAGTGGTCATGTATGGATGTGAGAGTTGGACTGTGAAGATAGCTGAGTGCCAAAGAATTGATGCCTTTGAACTGTGGTGTTGGAGAAGACTCTTGAGAGTCCCTTGGACTGCAAGGAGATCCAACCAGTCCATTCTGAAGGAGATCAGCCCTGGGATTTCTTTGGAAGGAATGATGCTAAAGCTGAAACTGCAGTCCTTTGGCCACCTCATGCGAAGAGTTGCCTCATTGGAAAAGACCCTGATGCTGGGAGGGATTGGGGGCAGGAGGAGAAGGGGACGACAGAAGATGAGATGGCTGGGTGGCATCACTGACTTGATGGACATGAGTCTGAGTGAACTCCGGGAGATGGTGATGGACAGGGAGTCCAGGTGTTCTGCGATTCATGGGGTCACAAAGAGTCGGACACGACTGAGCGACTGAACTGAACTGAACTGAACTGAAGGAATATGATTCAGTGATTTCTAGAATATTCATAGATTGTGCAATCATCAGAACTAGTTTTGAACATTTTTATAACCGAAAAAGAAACCCTCATCTCTCACCCCAGCCTTAAACAAGCGCTAACATACTGTCTGCCTCTGGATCTGCCTGTTCTGGACATTTTTGCAACATCTGATCTTTTGTGAGTTCTCTCACTTAACCTAGCATTTTCAAGGTTCATCCATGGTGTTGCCTGTATCAGGACTTTGTTCCCTTTGCCCCCATTGTCTGGAGAGAGCACTGCCGGGAGCCAGCGTGAGGAACTCCGCCCACGGCAAAGGTCATGAGGAAGGAGGCTCGGCATACACAAAGGCGTGATCGAGCCTCAGGAAACCCCGTTCCCGAGCGTCTACCCCAAAACCAGAGTCTGTTTTATGCTCTCACCTACAACTCTGACTTTACGGGGGGCTCTCCCCCATAACCATTTCTCTCAGAGAAGGAGTTAATGTGCAGCTTCAAGGCAATAAAAATTCCTGGGCATGACAAGAGTGTTTCAGCTTACGGACTCCTCTGAAGGTTATCTAGCCCCACCTGTATAGGTTTGTCCGGCCACATGTGATTGTTTACAGCCTCCCAACCTGGGAGGCACGAGATGTTTTAGACTTACTAAAGGCAAATTCTCTTGGGGAGTTGGAAATTCTTAGTATAGTGGGTTGGTCAAGAATTATATTGATGAAGGGTTTTTCATTTGTTGTGTCAATAATTGCTGCTAATTCCCTGTCCTGGGTGTGACAAGGGTGTCTTAGGTCAAACCTCTCTGCTGACAGACTAGCTTGTGTGACAAGATTATCCATACTCCTGCCACTACGCACAGGATTGTTTACTACCTCTCAACCATAAACAGCACAGAGAGTTTTGGAGTATTTTAAAGTCTTAATTAGCACAGGGCTTTTCTCATTGTTGAGTCAATGATTGCCACCAGGCCTCCATATCCTTAGGCACCTGGGAATATATTAATCAGTGTATTTGGAATATAGAAAAAGAAATATAGTAGTTTTTAAAGTCAGCAATACTAGACTTTTTGAGTTAATGAGTTTTCTCTTTTTGTAACAGATCGCTGTACTTTGTTATGAATNTAACCTTGGGTTAAATAAATTCCTTTCTTGATTGTAACTCACTACACCCTCACCCTATAGGAATGTAACTTTATTTGTAGGGTGGTGCCTGGTTTAAGAAAAAACACCCTTGGAAGAAATAAGTTCTTTGGTTATCAGAAAGAAAGGATCATAAAGTGTCACAGGTCTCATGGCCAGAAGATGATGTAAATTCCCTAAGACCTTTTTTGAAGCACCTGATTTCGATGAAGGTCAGGACTGCTGACCCCCATGTGACTCTGTATTCATCCCTATATGTAAAAAAAGGAATATAAACAAACCCAAAAAATAAAGAAATCGGATCAGTTTTCCAGAAAGACTGATTCCCCCATGTCGTTTCGTCCTTGCTCTCGTTTTTCTGACTGAGGCTATACAACCCCTTTTTCTCTACTAATCTTCTAGCTTCTCTCTATCTGTAACTAAATCATTTCCAAGGACGCCGACGCCGTCCCCACCTTTGAATCCCTGGATCCACCGGGGCTGGACCCCGGCAGAGCACCTTTTTCTATACCTCTTCATCAGCTGATGGGCATGTGGATTGATTCCATTTTTTGTCTCCTGGGAGTAATTCTGCTGTGAACATTCGTGGGCAGGCTCTTGAAAGATTGTTGCTGAGCCGTGAAAGGCACCGGGATTCTTGACCTCCAGAGGAGAGGAATTCAATCTGGGGCCAGTGACAAGGCTTGGCTGCTCAGAGCTTTTGTGTAATAAAGTTTTATTAAAGTATAAAAGAGATAGAGAAAGCTTCTGACATAGACATCAGAAGGGGGCAGAAAGAGTGCCCCCCTGTTAGTCTTTAGCTGGATGTTGTATAGCTAGCAGCAGTCTGCTAATTAGAGAAAAGAAATGTCTCAAAACTCAGAGAATGGCACCAGGCCTCTCAGCCACCTCATGCATTTTAAGATAACATTGGCTCAAGGGGAGTTGTCCCCAGCCATAAAATGATTGACAGAAATCTTGAAGAAAGGCAGTTTTCCACGCAAATACAGTCTCATGAACATAGCTTAAGAGAACATTTGCATGAGTAAAACATACTGGTCTGTCAAGTTGGTTCTGAGTCTTATTAGGGGGAACCGGAACCGACTTGAAGAGAGAGTCTAGGGTAAATACATAGTTCATTAACATAGCTTAAGACCAACACTTCCATAAGAAAAACGCATCGGTTAGCTCAAGATTTGAGAAAAGTTAGGTTCAGGTGGAACCAGGTGTCGTCATGGAAACACAGAATTTTAAAAGAAACCTCTTTTTAAATATGTATAGAGAGGGGAAAAAACCCAACACTTGTTTGTTTCCTCCCACGCTTAAGAGAGAGATTAAAAATGTCTGACACTTGTAGCCTATTTCCTCTTTTTGCAGACCCCTGGCCTTCCTGCCTGTTACCCTCTCACTCTTCCTTGGACATATGTTTTCGTATCTCTTGGGTATGTCCCGAGGAGAGGAATTGCTGGGTCACAGGATAAATTCTGTTGAACGTTTTGCGGAGCCGCCAGACTGTTTGGCAGAGCAGCTGTGCCTACGCCAGCGGAGTCTGAGGCTCTAATCACTCCACATCCTTACACATCTGCTGTGATCCTCAGCCGTAGAGCAGGTCCCCAGCACAGGAACCTTCAAGCTGTGGACTTTCAAAGATACAGATGTGCCCTGGCACGTCCCAGCATGGAAGCTGGTAGTTCACGCGTCGGGGGTACATTGTCACGCGTGCATCCTCTACAAGTGGTTGTGCTTTAGTGTACTTTACTGTACGGACTGCAGCGGAGCAGAGTCTCTGCTTCTTGCCTATCCACTGCGTGCCACCCCTGGGTGCCAGTGTGGTACTCTCCTACCGTACTTTCCGAGATAACGTAAGGCTAAAAATGTTTTATTTTTTTGTGTTTCTTTGGCTTTTTATTATTATTTATGTGAAAAGTATTATAAATTTATTACAGTAGAGTACTATATAGTCCATCGTGTTAGTTACGGTACCTAGGCTAACTTTGCTGGACTTTCAAGCAGCATGCTTGAAATGGAACAGAATGGAACTACTTTGTATATAGGGGACTTACTGTGTGACCCCTGTTGTCATTGTGGTGATTTATTTTTATACATTTTATGCATTTCTCAGTCTTGCAGTGAGTGTGTATCACTTTTGTAGTTATGAAGGATGAGTTGCTGATGCAATCCATAAAAGTTGTGAGTGAAAGAATGCAAAGAAACGCAGATCTCTTCTGGAAAACTGGGCGCAGCCAGCCAAGCTGAAACAGCCGCCATGGGCCTTTGTTGACAAAGGGGAGTGCTCTGCAGTCCGCCAGCCCTGATGTCCTTTGAGGCCCTGCTCACCAAACGGTTCCCACACTCTGTTCCCCAATTCCAGGAAATGCACATTCAGGGATTGGCCCTCCCTGGTTGAATTTAGGTTTTGCCTCCTCCTCACCCTGCTTTGAGGCTCGCCTCACTTTATTGCTTGTGGGCAGCAGAAAACACACCACGTGTGAAAGAACTGTTGGGATATTTCCGGAAGCTGCTGGAAACCATCCTTGTTAGCAGGTCCTCTCGTAGGCAACATAATCCCCAGCAAGGCCCAAGTCCTCCTGGAAAAATGACGTTCAAAACTACTCACTTATCCCTGGGACACTGCTGTTCACTTGAACCTGGGGCATCTAAGGGCTGCTAAGGAGCCTCTTGGTGAAGGGGAAGAAGAGAGTGGAGAAGATGGCTTGAAACTCGCCGTTAGAAAAGTTCATGGCATCCGATGCCATCCTTTTATGACAAATCGATGGGGAAAGTGGGAGCAGTGACAGATTTTATATTCTTGGGCTTCAAAATCACTGTGGACGATGACTGCAGCCATGAAATTAAAAGACTCCTGCTCTTTGCAAGAAAGCTACGACACGTGTAGTGCGTGCTCAGTTGCTTCAATCCTGTCTGACTCTTGGCGACCCTATGGACTGTGGCCTGCCAGGCTCCTCTGCCCAAAGGATTTTCCAGGTAAGGATACTGGAGTGGGAACATACCCATCTCCAAGGAATCTTCCAGGGGATCCACATTGCAGGCAGATTCTTTCCCATCTGAGCCACCAGGGAAGCCCTTGACAAACCTAGACAGCATATTAAAAAGCAGAGATAACACTTTGCTGGCAAATGTGCGTATAGCCAAAGCTATGGTTTTTCCAGTCGTCATGTACAGTTGTGCAAGTTGGACTATGAAGAAGGCTGAGCAATGAAGAACTGATGCTTTAGAACTGTGGTGCCAGAGAAGACTCTTGAGAGTCCCTTGGACTGCAAGGAGATGAAACCAGTCAATCCTAAAGGAATTGGTAAAGGAATTGGGGTTGGTAAAGGAAACCAACCCCAAATATTTATTGGAAGGATTGATGCTGACGCTGAAACTCCAATACTTTGGCCACCTGATGCAAAGGGCCAACTCATTAGAAAAGACCCTGATGCTGTGAAAGATTGAAGGCAGGCAGAGGAGGGGGCGGTAGAAGGTGAAATGGTTAGACAGCATCACTGACTCAATGGACATGAATTTGAGCAAACTCTGGGACATGGCAAAGGACGGAGGAGTCTGGCGTGCTGCAGCCCATGGGGTCACAGAGTCAGACACGACTGAGTAAACAACAACAAGAGCTGCCAAGTAAGCACATGTGATCAGAACTGTGCTGCTGGGGTACTGAATTGTTAGTGGGTAATCAGATGACAGGGACGATTTTGCTTTTTAACTGCAAACCTGGCGATACAATCATTGTGGAGCCCAAGTACACAGTTCAGAACAATAATGAGAATGGCAGTGGGCACTGTGGGCACTGTGGCTGGAGGACTTGATGCCTGAGCTCCGCTGGCAGTTTGTACACACCTCTCGATCCTCTGACTGACACTCAGTAGCTTCCTTATGGCCTGTTTCCTCGCCTTCCTGAAGGTTGCAGACGCCATTCCTCACGCAATCACTCACTTCTGCAGTAGCAAAGAGACCGTTCCTGTATTAATCGGGGCATTTTACTCTGCACTTTTTGATGCTTTGACATCTTGGGCTCCTGCTGACCCTGGAACCCCTCCCAGGGTTTTCCTAGAGACAGCCAGTGGCTGGTCTGTACTCACGTGATTCCCTACGCAAACTGACCAGTAATAAAGAGCCCAGGCCCCCAGTCACCTAGTCTAAGACTGTCGCCATCTGAGCCACCACTCACCTGCCCTACTCACCCCAAAGGCAGGGACCAGGCTACTAGGGACAGCATCCGTGCCCCAGAGTCTGCTGAAGTTATTCCCATCAGCCAGCCCCAAGCAGCCTGCCCTCAGCTAGTCCCTTCCCCTGGGAACAGGGTAGAGGCTCTTCCTTGTCTACATTTTCCTCTTGCTCTCATTGCCTCCAAAGGACTGTGGTGCTTTCCCACGTGGCCCTGAATAGCTCAACAGACCTCCTGTTTCAGGGGATCTGTGAGCATGACACACTTCTTCCTTGACAGCAGTCACTTCCGGGTTGGTATCCTAGCATGTTGATGAAAACAAGTCCTGACTACACTTTATACAATCCTGGAGACTCAGTCGACTTATTTGTGTGTGTGTGTGTGTGTGTGTGTGTGTGTGTGTGTGTGTGTATGTATGCCTGCTGTGCTGTAAGCAGGATCTTACTTCCCTGACCAGGGATCGAACCTGCGTCCCCTTCAGGGTAAGTACAGAGTCTTAACCACTGGAAAGTGAAAGCCGCTCAGTCATGTCTGACTCTTTGCGACCCCATGGACGGTAGTCCATGGAATTCTTCCTGCCAGAATACTGACGTGGGTAGCCTTTCCCTTCTCCAGGGGATCTTCGCAACCCAGGGATTGAACCCAGGTCTCCCGCATTGCAGGTGGATTCTTTACCAGCTGAGCCACAAAGGAAGCCCAAGAATACTGGAGTGGGTAGCCTATCCCTTCTCCAGGGGATCTTTCCGACCCAGAAACCGAACCAGGGTCTCTTGCACTGCAGGCAGATTCTTTGCCAACTGAGCTATCAGGGAAGCCCTTTAATCACTTAAGCACCAGGGAATCCTGGAGACCCAGTCTGGAGCAGCCCCCTCCCCACACCCTATTTCCTCAGTAGTCTTCAGATGACTTTGTAACCACCTAATTCCCTGTCCTAATTCTCTTTCTGCCTAGAAACTACTAGAGGGTCTTGTTTCCTGCAGTGAACCCCAGTGATAAAGCCACATAGCCAATTGCACAATTGGCCAAGAACAAAGACCCACACCATCTGCGCCAAGCACCCAGGCCCTCAACCAGGAAGCCCTGATCTGTTTCACTGGCATATGTGTCACCACCTCCAGTCTCAAAGGTGTTCCCCTCTCTGAAAGTACTTCTTCACCGCAGATGGCTGGTCAGCCTCCAGGGGAATCTGTAGCTTGAGCACGTGTTTTGCAAATCCTTGAAGTCCGGATCACTTCCCTGCAGTGACCTGAGCTCAAGGTTAGGTTTCAGTCCCCGGAGAAGACTTTCTGTGAAGCTGAACTGAGCGTTCTTCCCGTTTTGGAAAGTCACCAAGGATGGCCGGGATTTTGAGGTCACTTCCTGCCACCACCTGCGTCTTCAGAGTCACTCTGGCTCCGGCGGCTGCAGCTGAGGGGGGAGTTCCTATCAGAGCCCATCAGATATTTCTACCTCCATGTGTCCTTGCAGTCCTTTCCCAGTCTGAGATCTTGGAGGCAACTTCCCACGTGATATAGGAGGATCTGGTAGCTCATTCTGGCCATTTTCAGAGAGTTAAAGATTTCAGTCTAATCTGAGGCTGACTTGTTTTTTTTTCCCCTTTTTCATCTCATGTCTGGTTCAAAGCAATGCCCTTCCCCCAATGCAGCAGAACTGCAGCAGGCGTGAGGACACCGTGTGTCCTTCAGCTCGTCCTGTTGCCTCACCTTCCAGAAGGTTGCAGAGCCATTCCTCACGCAATTGGTCTGCAGTAGCAAACGAAACATTCTTTATTAATCGGGCCTTTTAACTCTGCATTCTTCGATGCTTTGACATCTTGGGGGTTTTGCTGACCTTGGAGCCCCTCCCAGGCTAGTTAATTCCTAGAAACAGCCAGTGGCTGGTCTGTACTGACGTGTTTCCTCTCCTTTCCTCCATACACCTGGTGTGTCTGGATCCTCTGGAGCTGGAGGAGAAGGGTGAGTGAAGGGGAAGGAGACGTGCAGACAAGGCAGCTCTGTTGAATTCCTGTTGGGATCTCTGGCTGTTGGTTCCTGCTGTGTGGGCTTCCCAGGAAGCTCAGTGATACAGAACCTGCCGGCAGTGTGGGAGATGCGGGAGACCTGGGTGCAATGCCTGAATTGGGAATAGCCCCTGGGAAGGAAATGGCCCCACACTCCAGTATTCTCGCCTGGGAAATCCTCTGGACAGAGGAACCTGGTGGGCTATAGTCCATGGGGTCTTAAAGAGTCAGACATGACTTAGCAACTAAATAACAACCGCAACCTGCCATGCAACGGATGCTCAAAGGCTGGCCCTTTTGTTAATTTCTTAGGGCTGCCGTACTAACAAGCCACCATGATCTGGGGCGCTTAACCCAGCAGAAATCTATCCTCTTACAAGCTGGAGGCCAGAAATTCAAAATCAAGGTTCGGACAGGGCCACACTTCCTCTGAAGTCTCAGGGGAGGCTCCTCCCTGCCTCTTTCAGCCTCTGTTGGCTCCTGGTGTCCTGGGCTGTGGGCAGCATCGCTCCAGTCTCTGCCTCTGTCTTCACACAGCCTCTTCCTCTCAGCGCCTGTGGAGTTCCCTTTTCTTATAAGGATGCCAGTCACAGGGGATTAAGATGACCTCCTACTCCAGGGTGACCTCATCTTCACTAATGACATTAGCCACAAGCCCATTCCCAAATAAGGTCACATTCCCAGGTCCTGGGGCTTAGGACTTCAACATACTTGTGCATATGTGTGTGGGGTGGTGGGGGGGCGGGTATACAGTTCATCCTTAACAGCCCCCTTTCTCCTCTTTCTCTCATGGGGTGTTTTGTGGGCTCTTCAGAGATGTCCCCATCCCTCGCTTCCTGCCCTGGTCACCTCCTGGGGCTTCTGGCATGGGAGGTGTACTCTCTCTGACCTCTCACATCCTTTTTTTGATTTTTTGGTTGTACCACTTGGCATGTGAGGGCTTAATTCCCCCACAAGGGATCGAACCCAGGGCCCCCAAAGTAGAAGTATGAGATCTTAACCCCTGGACCCCTAGGGAAGTCCCATCACATCTCTGACCCGAGGGGTTCACCCTGGAGGTCCCTTTGCCTGGCCTGCAGCCTCCTGAGCACAGTTCTTCCAGAAAGGCTCTAGTCTGGTTCCTTCCTTGACTTCCCACGGCCCACCCAGCCCCAGGGGAGCAGGTGCCACCCCTTGCTGATGCTCCTCTGTGGGTCTCCAGAGCAGCTCCAGGAAGGAGATGCCACTTGCCTGGGCGCCCCTGAAACCCAGAGGCCAAGCCCTCAGGCCCTGGTGTCCCTATTGTCTGCTCAGGAGCCCAGGCCTGCAGCTCAGGACATGTTCAGGAGCCCAAGGTCGGAGGGATGCAGCCCCCAGCCAAGGGATGCCCAGAGTCTCCAGGAGCTGGAAGAGATGGGAAAGGACTCGCCCCCAGATCCTTCAGAGGGAGCACCACCCTGCCAACACCTTGACTTTGGATTTCTCGCCTCCAGAACTGTTCAAACATAACATCCTGCTATGTCAGGTCACCAAACTGTGGTAGCCCTGGGAAACGGCTACAGTAAATACTCAAGTAAAAGTCTGCTAAGTGAGTGAATGAATGAATGAATGCCACCCACAACATTGCGACAGTGCTCAGCCCCTCTCTGTGGGACCCTGAGGAGCCCACTGCATCAAGACATCGCCCCAAGGGAAGAGTGGGGGTCGGGACCACTGAGGGTAAGTCCCCACTCTGCTGCTAAGTGTCAGTGCCGTCCTGGCCACAGTCTCCCCAGTTGGAGAGAGGGTCTCCAAGGTCCCTGGGGTCGCCATGATCCGACAGGAGTGTGCAGAGACCTAGAAGTCTCTCTCCAGGCAGCTGCACACACCCTGGCTCGGAGGCCTCAGCTGGCAGAGGACCCCCGGGAGCCACCTCCCCCACCATAGCAGCGCACAGGCTGTGTGCCCAGCAGCGGCAGCTGCTTTGAGTCTGTGTGTCTGCCCCTGGAGCCTCGGGTTACCTTAGTGACCGTCTCTCCCCCAGGATCCCCGCGGCAGATGGGACCAGCTGGCGGTAGGGCTGGGGGAGAACCGTCCCCTGGCTGAGAGACAGCTTGGTGCATCACGAAGAGCTCAGCCTCTCGGCCAGGGCGGAGGACCAGCGGTTAGCAGAATTCACAGTAGTGCTAGAGACAGGCTTGGCTTCCATTCAGGGGGTGCAGGGAAGCACCCTGGGATCGTCCTATCTCCTGGAAAGTCTGGCCGGATTCCTCTACACAGAGAAGGAAGACTATTTTTGGCAGCTTGTAATGATCGACAGAAATGTATCCACAAACCCTGCCTCTGTATTCCCCCGAGAGGACACTTGGATGGCCAAGGTGGATGGTTAATTTCAGCAGGCTTGTATGGGTTTAAAAAAATTCAGATCTCAGTGCATTTAAGGTGAGCACAGCTGACTTCACTCTTGTGACCTTTCCAATGACCGATTCTTCCTGCGCAGCTGCTGCCCAGCGGGGTGACCCCTGCCCCTGGCAGCTGGGTGCAGTCCGAAGGACACTGGCCTAGGTCCCAGGACACGTGAGCATGAGAACAACCTGGGTGACTTTGAAGAAGTTGTTGCTATGCTCCGGGCCTCCACGGACTCATTTGGGAACTAAGATCACAGTGTCTGTTGTGCTCACTTCGGAGACTGCGAGAAGGTCCAGGTGGGCAGACACGTTGGAGGGACTTTCTAAGAAAAGGCCTGGGCCCTCCATTCCAGAGAAACAGATAGAGAAGCTGGAGGTAGAGGCAGCTTGGTGTGCAGTAAGTCTGCAGTCCCCAGGTATTTTGGCGTCAGGCTCAGGTTTCGTGGAAGACAATTTTTCCAAGGACAGTGGGGTGGGGGGACACTTGGGGAGTGGTTCAGGCAGTGACGCAAGCAATGAAGAGCATAGATAAAGCTTCACTCACCTGGCACTCACCTCCTGCCAGGCAGCCCACTCCTAACAGGCCAAGGACCAGTACCAGCCCAAGTCACAGGGGTTAAGGAGCCCTGCAATAAAGGATTGATTGTGCCCAAAGGAGGCTTTGCCTCCAGCTCCTGGGAGGTAACCTCTAAGCCCTTGGAATGTTCTGCCTGCTAGCAGTGCCTTTGGTTACCTGGATTTGGGGCTATGCCAGACAGTTTGCCCTGACTGTGTGGTCTAGGGTGGGGCCCATGGGCCAAGCAGGATCAGCTTGCCCTGATGGAAGGAGCTAGATACAAAAGTCAGCCACAGGGGCGGTCAGCTGTGTCTGAGTGGCTCACCTCCGTAAAGACCCCAGACACCCAGGGTGGCCGCATGCCCTTGGCTGGCTAAACCCAGTGTACACGTCTCACGTAGCAGCTGGGAGGAGTGAGGACTGTCCTGAGTCTCCTGGGAGAGGACCACGGGCTACTCACCCCTGGGATTCTCCTGGACCCTTCCCCAAGCCTATGCCCTCTTTTTCTTGCTGTTTATTCTCTGTGAGATTTTGCTATAATAAACCACAACCTATCCAGTCAGACAGGGGTCCACACTTGTGTTAATGCTCTGCTCTCACCATCTTTAAATCTTTTTTCATAATTTTTGGACAAGGAACTCACATTTGGTTCTGCACTAGGTCTTGCAAATTATGCAGCCTGTTTTGCCTGGCAAGGCATCAAGTATCATACAAGCGCAGGATCTGGTTATAACCTTTGCTTACCAGGAAACGAGCTGATCCATCAAGGTGCTTTTCACAGCTGCCTCTTGCATTATTGTTATTTATTTTGTCTTGAAACTGCCACCTGTCCCACCTGCCGTAAGCCCCTGAGCCTCGCCCCGTGGGGGCACCAGAGGTTTCTGAACCCCAGGCTCGCTCCCCTGCTCTGCTGCTGTCCGTCCCTCTTGGCTTTGAGCTCTTGGTGCTTCTCCTCCATTTCCCCCTTCCCTCCAGAAACGCTGCCGCCTGGGCTCAGCCATCATCGTGGCCCTGCTTTGTCCCTTTCTCCGGATGCTGCTTCTTTGTCTCTCCCATTTCCCTTTGCCCTACTTTCTCCCTGCCCTTCAACCCTGGACGTACCCCTGGAGTGGGTTCCCTCTTGTGTCTGTTCTCCTCTACAGATCTCAAGTCTTCAAAAAGAACTTTTCTGCAGCAGCTTCCAAGGCTACTATTCTGACTGGCTGGTGGGCATGACTGTGTGGCTGGGCGGCGTGGACGGACATCTCCACATGGATGGGTATCACCATGTGGATGCCTCAATCAGCTCCAAATCTAATACCACCCGCCTAAGCCACCTCCACCGCTCATCCTGCAGATTGTGCCCATGTGATCATCAGCCTTCTAGCTTAACTAGCCTAAACTTTCCTGCCTCCATACTATTACCTTACTTAACACGTGTCCATCATTAGCATTGTTTCTATAATTATTTCCAACAGGGTCTTGGGTGTGTCAGAATCTCTGGGCAGGGGGCTGGGGTGGAAAACGGTGTCAGCCAAAGCTCCCTGGAGCTTCTGATAAATACCCCAAAGAAAGCATGACCTCCAGTTTCAATCCCTAAACTCCCAGTTTAGAGTCACTGCCTGGGAGGAGTTGGTAGCCACACCTGTGTATTACTTATGATATTTACCCAGCTGCTGCACAAACGGTTAACATAACAGTCGCTAAATCAAGATAGACGTTTAGGTCTCATAATACCATCTGCCTGTGTGCCAACCAAGTCTGTTACAGACATCCCACGATTGTCAAAGACCTAGGCACCTTCTATCTCGTTTCACATCCTCAGTATATGGCTTTTACTCCATGGTTCAAAATGTCTTCTGAGCTCCAGCCTTCATTTCTGCATTCCGGCCAGCAGGAGCCAGACTGAAAGACACTTTCTAGATGCTGGACTTGACCGTCCATCTCCTTTCCATTGGCTAGATATTTGAACTGAAAAAGACAGTCTCTGTTCCACACTGTTATGACCCCAGGTAAGGTGGTGGGTCACTCTTCATCTAAGGAAGTTACTGTTAGTGGACAGCAACATCTTTGTCCCTGTATACAAGCAAAAGTCTTAGGTGGAACCTGCAGGAAAACTCACTTCAATGAAGGAGATATACACTCTGCTTTTCCCATCATCTCTCCTTCTTGCCTCCAATCCGGCTGTCATGCACTGGACATAGATCAGAGGTGCCCTTGAGGATGTATGACGATGGAGAAGCAAAAAAGTAGAAAGAACAAGCCTCAATGGCTATGAGGTCGTCATTNCTCGGAGGCCTCAGCTGGCAGAGGACCCCCGGGAGCCACCTCCCCCACCATAGCAGCGCACAGGCTGTGTGCCCAGCAGCGGCAGCTGCTTTGAGTCTGTGTGTCTGCCCCCGGAGCCTCGGGTTACCTTAGTGACCGTCTCTCCCCCAGGATCCCCGCAGCAGATGGGACCAGCCGGCGGTAGGGCTGGGGGAGAACCGTCCCCTGGCTGAGAGACAGCCTGGTGCATCACGAAGAGCTCAGCCTCTCGGCCAGGGCGGAGGACCAGCGGTTAGCAGAATTCACAGTAGTGCTAGAGACAGGCTTGGCTTCCATTCAGGGGGTGCAGGGAGACACCCTGGGATCGTCCTATCTCCTGGAAAGTCTGGCCGGATTCCTCTACACAGAGAAGGAAGACTATTTTTGGCAGCTTGTAATGATCGACAGAAATGTATCCACAAACCCTGCCTCTGTATTCCCCGGAGAGGACACTTGGATGGCCAAGGTGGATGGTTAATTTCAGCAGGCTTGTATGGGTTTAAAAAAATTCAGATCTCAGTGCATTTAAGGTGAGCACAGCTGACTTCACTCTTGTGACCTTTCCAATGACCGATTCTTCCTGCGCAGCTGCTGCCCAGCAGGGTGACCCCTGCCTCTGGCAGCTGGGTGCAGTCCGAAGGACACTGGCCTAGGTCCCAGGACACGTGAGCATGAGAACAACCTGGGTGACTTTGAAGAAGTTGTTGCTATGCTCCGGGCCTCCACAGACTCATTTGGGAACTAAGATCACAGTGTCTGTTGTGCTCACTTCGGAGACTGGGAGAAGGTCCAGGAGGGCAGACACGTTGGAGGGACTTTCTAAGAAAGGGCCTGGGCCCTCCATTCCAGAAAAACAGATAGAGAAACTGGAGGTAGAGGCAGCTTGGTGTGCAGTAAGTCTGCAGTCCCCAGGTATTTTGGCGTCAGGCTCAGGTTTCGTGGAAGACAATTTTTCCAAGGACAGTGGGGTGGGGGGATACTTGGGGAGTGGTTCAGGCAGTGACGCAAGCAATGAAGAGCATAGATAAAGCTTCACTCACCTGGCACTTACCTCCTGCCAGGCAGCCCACTCCTAACAGGCCAAGGACCAGTACCAGCCCAAGTCACAGGGGTTAAGGAGCCCTGCAATAAAGGATTGATTGTGCCCAAAGGAGGCTTTGCCTCCAGCTCCTGGGAGGTAACCTCTAAGCCCTTGGAATGTTCTGCCTGCTAGCAGTGCCTTTGGTTACCTGGATTTGGGGCTATGCCAGACAGTTTGCCCTGACTGTGTGGTCTAGGGTGGGGCCCATGGGCCAAGCAGGATCAGCTTGCCCTGATGGAAGGAGCTAGATACAAAAGTCAGCCACAGGGGCGGTCAGCTGTGTCTGAGTGGCTCATCTCCGTAAAGACCCCAGACACCCAGGGTGGCCGCATGCCCTTGGCTGGCTAAACCCAGTGCACACGTCTCACGTAGCAGCTGGGAGGAGTGAGGACCGTCCTGAGTCTCCTGGGAGAGGACCACGGGCTGCTCACCCCTGGGATTCTCCTGGACCCTTCCCCACGCCCATGCCCTCTTTTTCTTGCTGTTTATTCTCTGTGAGATTTTGCTATAATAAACCACAACCTATCCAGTCAGACAGGGGTCCACACTTGTGTTAATGCTCTGCTCTCACCATCTTTAAATCTTTTTTCATAATTTTTGGACAAGGAACTCACATTTGGTTCTGCACTAGGTCTCGCAAATTATGAAGCCTGTTTTGCCTGGCAAGGCATCAAGTATCATACAAGTGCAGGATCTGGTTATAACCTTTGCTTACCAGGAAACGAGCTGATCCATCAAGGTGCTTTTCACAGCTGCCTCTTGCATTATCGTTATTTACTTTGTCTTGGACTTCGTGAAACTGCCACCTGTCCCACCTGCCGTAAGCCCCTGAGCCTCGCCCCGTGGGGGCACCAGAGGTTTCTGAACCCCAGGCTCGCTCCCCTGCTCTGCTGCTGTCCGTCCCTCTTGGCTTTGAGCTCTTGGTGCTTCCCCTCCATTTCCCCCTTCCCTCCAGAGACGCTGCCGCCTGGGCTCAGCCATCATCGTGGCCCTGCTTTGTCCCTTTCTCCGGATGCTGCTTCTTTGTCTCTCCCATTTCCCTTTGCCCTACTTTCTCCCTGCCCTTCAACCCTGGACGTACCCCTGGAGTGGGTTCCCTCTTGTGTCTGTTCTCCTCTACAGATCTCAAGTCTTCAAAAAGAACTTTTCTGCAGCAGCTTCCAAGGCTACTATTCTGACTGGCTGGTGGGCATGACTGTGTGGCTGGGCGGCGTGGACGGACATCTCCACATGGATGGGTATCACCATGTGGATGCCTCAATCAGCTCCAAATCTAATACCACCCGCCTAAGCCACCTCCACCGCTCATCCTGCAGATTGTGCCCATGTGATCATCAGCCTTCTAGCTTAACTAGCCTAAACTTTCCTGCCTCCATACTATTACCTTACTTAACACGTGTCCATCATTAGCATTGTTTCTATAATTATTTCCAACAGGGTCTTGGGTGTGTCAGAATCTCTGGGCAGGGGGCTGGGGTGGAAAACGGTATCAGCCAAAGCTCCCTGGAGCTTCTGATAAATACCCCAAAGAAAGCATGACCTCCAGTTTCAATCCCTAAACTCCCAGTTTAGAGTCACTGCCTGGGAGGAGTTGGTAGCCACACCTGTGTATTACTTATGATATTTACCCATGCTGCACAAACGGTTAACATAACAGTCGCTAAATCAAGATAGACGTTTAGGTCTCATAATACCATCTGCCTGTGTGCCAACCAAGTCTGTTACAGACATCCCACGATTGTCAAAGACCTAGGCACCTTCTATCTCGTTTCACATCCTCAGTATATGGCTTTTACTCCATGGTTCAAAATCTCTTCTGAGCTCCAGCCTTCATTTCTGCATTCCGGCCAGCAGGAGCCAGACTGAAAGACACTTTCTAGATGCTGGACTTGACCGTCCATCTCCTTTCCATTGGCTAGTTATTTGAACTGAAAAAGACAGTCTCTGTTCCACACTGTTATGACCCCAGGTAAGGTGGTGGGTCACTCTTCATCTAAGGAAGTTACTGTTAGTGGACAGCAACATCTTTGTCCCTGTATACAAGCAAAAGTCTTAGGTGGAACCTGCAGGAAAACTCACTTCAATGAAGGAGATATACACTCTGCTTTTCCCATCATCTCTCCTTCTTGCCTCCAATCCAGCTGTCATGCACTGGACATAGATCAGAGGTGCCCTTGAGGATGTATGACGATGGAGAAGCAAAAAAGTAGAAAGAACAAGCCTCAATGGCTATGAGGTCGTCATTCTACCCTGGGCAGTCCATCTCCAGACCCCATTACATAAGGAAGAGATAACAACTGTCGTGTTTAAACCCCTGTCAGTTTCTTCTTTAGTCACACACAGGAGAGCCGACCCTAAGGCCTAAATTATACAGGGGTGAAGTCAGTCCCTGGCTGGCAAGCAGACCCCAGCTGTGATCCTCACTGTTTCTGTGAACCAAAGACGGATGAATTCACACCCCCACTGAAGGTGCTGGGAGCTCTGTGAGGGACCTCAAGAGAGGAGTGGAATTTTGGCAAAATAAGTCATATTCAAGTCTTAGGACCCAGAGGGTATGCGGGGGATCTGAAGATAGTCTGGAAACTGGTGTTTGAGATCCATTCTGACTCAGCTAGTAGGCTCTTTGGGATGGAAAAGGCCTGGAATATAAACAGAAGACCTGCCTGCAAACCATTAGGATTATGGTCAAGGTGACCGTGACTCCAGCCTGGGGAGGCCTGAAGACACTGGGAGCATGAGGCATGTGTGTGTAATGTGTGTGTGTGTGAGAGTGTATATGTGTGTATGAGTGTGTGTACGCATGTGCACAGTATATATGTGCACGTGTGTGTGTATGTGTGCACATGTGTGTATCTGTGAGTGTGTGTGTGAGTGTGTGTGTGTGTGTGTGTGTGTGCATTTGGAGGTCACTAAATGCACATTTGACCTAATTCTAAATTGGCAGATGGTAGAATCAGTCTGTGGTCAAACCCAAGACAAAGCTGCCTATAGAAATCCTAAAAGGAAATTGAAGGAGAGTGTGATGAAGTGATTCTTTCTGCCCCAAGGCTGCCCCTCCTGGGATGCTGGGTCCACGCGGAGCCCGAGTGTCCAGATGCCACATCCTGAAAGGGATGGACACAGCATTATCGATGCTATTCCTCCAGTCAGGCACACAGCACAGCCAGCAAATATTTGTTGAGGAAACGAATGAATGACATGCTTTCTGCTTTCAGGGTCCCTATAACTAATGGTTATTCAGTTGCTAGTCTTGTCCAACTCTGCGACCCCATGGACTGCAGCACTCCAGACTTCCCTGCCTCTCACCATCTCCTGAAGTTCGCACAAATGTGTCCATTGAGTCAGAGCAGGTGATCATTAACATTTTCAAGCTGCAGGGTCAAAGAAAAACTCCAGCCACAGGGAATCACATTTTCAGGATCAAGCCCTGCGACAAGAATTCTGCTATTTTTGTCTGATGTTTAAATATATGTAAATGAAAATCTCAAGATACTTGAATTCAAACACAATCTGCTGCTTTTCACAACCTTTATGCCTCCCAGCCTGCCACGAGCCATATCATCTCATGCCTGGCAACTGGGGTTGCTCCCCAACCATTCTCACCGATTCCATTCTTTCTTCTCGGTGAGGGGTCCAAAGGTTTCATATGTGGACACGGTACAAGAGAAACACTTCATTTTGGGATCTCAGTCCCATGAAGGGCGGTGAGAGCCTCAGGTTACTAATGGTCAGGTTCTCTGCTACTTGAAGAAAGTCAGTCAATGGCCAGAAAGAATAAAACAAAACAAAGCCCTGGCAACATCACTGGAACGACTGGATCCGGCTCTGCCTGGATTTGCCCCTATTCTTTCTGGACAACTAAGTCAACAACCTTTATGTTTAAGTTCCTTTGGAGCTAGGATTCTGTCCCTTGGCAACAAAAGGCTTCCAGCAAATGCAATTGTCTAGGTCTCAACTTCCTCGTCTGCAAAGCAAGTCATCTCCTGAATCTTAGGATCAGATGAAGCAGGCCTGCATCAGACCTTTGTGAATGTGAAGTAGAGTTTTTTGTTGTCACGTATGGGTCCAAAGCACTTATCAGCTAGGATGCTCTGGGTTTCCAGAAATAGAATGCGTAACTAAAATGACTTTCAGCCATGGCTACTCTAAGACAGTAAAGAATCTACCTGCAATGCAGGAGATCTGGGCTTGATCCCTGGGTCGGGAAGATACCCTGAAGAAGGAAATGGCAACCCACTACAGTATTCTTGCTTGGAGAATTCCATGGACAGAGGAGCCAGGTGGGCTATAGTCCATGGGGTCGCAAAGAATTGGACACGACTGAGGGACCAACATTTTCACTTTTGACTCAGAGTGTAGCCCAGAATCAGCTCTGAGATCATCTGAGATTTGCTGTAAACTCAAACTAGGGAGCCTCGCTCACCCCAAATCACAGCCCTGTGCTTTAACAAGTTCCTCAGTTGGCCTCACACACACTCAAGTGTGGACAGCAACAGCTTCAGCAACTACAGATTTATTCTCTCATATACGAGGAGCAGAGCGTCCGCTGGGGGCTGCTGTCTGTTGACTCAGGGCCTGGGCGCTGTCTGCGCTGCTCGGTTCACCGGCTTTTGTTCTCAGGTTTGTCTCATGGCTGCAAGATGGCGGCTCAGCCTCTGATCACGAACCTTCTTGGAATCACGTCCGGGAACAGGAGGGGCGATTGCTCCTCACACATCCTTTCCATCAGGGAGGAAATCCTCCCCCAATCCCCAGAGGACCCTCTCCTTTTCCGTCAGGATCCAGGGTCGCCTCCCATGGCTTCGCCTAAGCCATCAGGGACGCGGGTGAGGAGGGACGGCAGATGGCTCAGACTGAGCCACATCCGTTGCCCGTGGGCTCAGAGGCGCCAGCTCCCTTCAGCGGGTGGGAGAGGGGATGCCCAGACCTGGCGGGGGCTTTGGCAGCAGGTGAAGAGGGTCGAGCCGGCTGAGGGGCACCCCCAGGAGGGTCTGCCACATGGACGACAGGAGCGTGGTCTGGAGCCACGGCCCCCAGGCTTCTGGGAACCAGGGCTCGGTTTCGTGGAAGATGGTTTTTCCACAAGGGTGGGGAGGAGATGGTTTCACGATTCAAGTGCATTACATTTATTGTGCAAAGTGACAAGTGTGACAAAGTGAAAGTCGCTCAGTCGTGCCCGACTCTTGGCAACCCCATGGACTAGACAGTCCGTGGAGTTCTTCAGGTCAGAATACTGGAGTGGGTTGCCTTTCCCTTCTCCAGGGGATCTTCCCAACCCAGGGATCAAACCCNCCTCAGTGATCCTCACACACACTCAAGTGTGGACAGCAACACCTTCAGCAACTACAGATTTACTATTTCATATACAAGTAGCGGGCTTCCCTGGTGGCTCAGATGGTAAAGAATCTGCCTACAGTGCAAGAGACCTGGGTTCGATCCCTGGGTCGGGAAGATCCCCTGGAAGAGAGCATGGCAACCTGCTCCAGTATTCTTGCCTGGAGAATCCCCAGGGAGAAGAGCCCGGAGGGCTACAGTCTCTGGGGTCACAAACAGTCAGACACAACTGAGTGACTAAGCACAGCTCAGCAAACAAGGAGCACAGAGTGCGCTGGGGGCTGCTGTCTGTTGACTCAGGGCCTGGGCGCTGTCTGCGCTGCTCGGTTCACCGGCTTTTGTTCTCAGGTTTGTCTCATGGCTGCAAGATGGCGGCTCAGCCTCTGATCACGAACCTTCTTGGAATCACGTCCGGGAACAGGAGGGGCGATTGCTCCTTACACATCCTTTCCATCAGGGAGGAAATCCTCCCCCAATCCCCAGAGGACCCTCTCCTTTTCCGTCAGGATCCAGGGTCGCCTCCCATGGCTTCGCCTAAGCCATCAGGGACGCGGGTGAGGAGGGACGGCAGATGGCTCAGACTGAGCCACATCCGTTGCCCGTGGGCTCAGAGGCGCCAGCTCCCTTCAGCGGGTGGGAGAGGGGATGCCCAGACCTGGCGGGGGCTTTGGCAGCAGGTGAAGAGGGTCGAGCCGGCTGAGGGGCACCCCCAGGAGGGTCTGCCGCATGGACCACAGGAGGGTGGTCTGGAGCCACGGCCCCCAGGCTTCTGGGAACCAGGGCTCGGTTTCGTGGAAGACATTTTTCCACAAGGGTGGGGAGGAGATGGTTTCACGATTCAAGTGCATTACATTTATTGTGCAAAGTGACAAGTGTGACAAAGTGAAAGTCGCTCAGTCGTGCCCGACTCTTGGCAACCCCATGGACTAGACAGTCCGTGGAGTTCTTCAGGTCAGAATACTGGAGTGGGTTGCCTTTCCCTTCTCCAGGGGATCTTCCCAACCCAGGGATCAAACCCAGATCTCCCACCTAGCAAGCAGATTCTTTACCAGCTGAGCCACAAGGGAAGCCCATTGCACTTTACCTCTATTATTATTACATTGTGATACATCATTAAATAATTATACTCCTCACCACAATTCAGAATCAGATCATCAGATCCTCCTAAGGAGCATGCCTCCTAGATCCCTAGCAGGCGCAGCTCACAGTAGGGTTCTCGCTCCTATGAGAATCTAGTTCTGTCCTGGGTCGGACAGGAGGCGGAGCTCCGTTGGTGATGGGAGAAATAGGAGTGGCTGTAAACTCAGAGGAGGCTTCACTTGCTCCACCCCCGCTCACCTCTTGCTGTGCAACCCGCTTCCCAACAGGCCATGGACTGGGACCCGCCGGTGGTCCAGGGGCTGGGGACCTCTGCTCTAGATGTTGGAGTGATCCTGTTGCTTTGTCCTCTGATCCGTCAATTAAACTCTGCTGCTGCTAAGTCGCTTCAGTCGTGTCCGACTCTGTGCGACCCCAGAGACGGCAGCCCACCAGGCTCCCCTGTCCCTGGGATTCTTCAGGCAAGAACACTGGAGTGGGTTGCCATTTCCTTCTCCAATGCATGAAAGTGAAAACTGAAAGTGAAGTCGCTCAGTCGTGCCCGACCCTCAGCGACCCCATGGACTGCAGCCTACCATGCTCCTCCGTCCATGGGATTTTCCAGGCAAGAGTACTGGAGTGGGTTGCCATAATTAAACTCTAGGCCTGGGGATCTCCTCTGTGTCTGGGAGCCTTCAATACGCGTTATGGATGAGCAGGATTTTCCAGGTGTATCAAGTGAGTTTTCGTTGGTTCAAAAGGACCAAGCAGAGAGGTTGGGCAGGCAGAGTCCCCCAGGCATCACCTGCCCCACAGGTCTATCCCATGTGGACCGTTGTGAGTCCTCCCCGGGTTCAAGGCCACACCCAAACCCGCCAGCATCACCATCCACGGAGCAGGGCTCCGCCTGCTGAGTCGTCTCATCACCTACCGGTGTCTGACAGCCTCCAGGGACACAGTCCAAGGCATTTGCAATTTCTAAGTTCACAAACAAGGCTTCACTTGGGGACACCCTGGGAACTGAGAACTGGGAGGTTTACCAGAGTCCCGCCAGGTTCCCAGCTGGAGGACGCACGAGCCTCACTGGACGGAGGGCTGTCCCACTCCCAGAGTCAGCTTCCGTCCAACAAGCCAGGCCGCTGCCCGGATGGGGCTTCCCGGGGGCGGCCGGGACCCAGGCAGCGCGTGGGCCCCTAGTGACGAGGGCGCAGCTCCTGCCGAGAAGTGCCCTCGTCTCCAGAGGCCTCCAGACAGACGGAGGACGCGGGCACGAGCGCCCTGCAGGAATTCCAGCCGCGCGTGAGCCCTGGGGCCCCGCGGTCCTCCAGAGCGAGTTATCTGTGATGCCGTCTTGGTCTGGTGGTGTTTTTAATTCGCATCCTGGGAAAAGGCTGCAGCCTCGAAGCTCTCCCGTGAAATCTCAGGGGAGGCTCCATGCCCCATGGCGTTGTTCTGGTTACAAAGCAACGCTGAGCACGCTGAGCGGGCGGTGCTGAGAGCTCCGGCCTGAGGCGGCTTCCGAGCTTCAGGGCTTGAGGCGTTTCTCCGGGTTGCTCAGGGCTCACTCTGCTCCGGGGCGGAGGGGGAGGCCCCAGGGACAGCGTCTGAGAGGGGCGGCGGGGGCCTGGCTCCCGGCTGGCAGCAGACGGCGCGTACTGGGGCGGCTTCGCCCAAGGGCCCTGCACCATCTCCGAGGGCACCGGGCGGCCCCGGGCAGCCCCGGAGGCGGGGACCCGGGCTCTTCAGGACTCCGCTCTGCTCTCCAGGGACCCCGCAGGGGCGCGTCCGGGTGCCCCGGAGATGACCAGAGCGGGCGGCCTGGGGGACGCCGACCACAGCCCTGCGGACCCAGGAGGGAGAATGGGGAGCTTGGAGCCACACAGAGGTGAGGGCCCTGGTCAGGGGTCTCCATCCCAGGTGAGGGGACTCCGGTACCCGGGAGGGGGCCGTGGGGGCGGGATGGAGGCAGACACAGGTCTGCTGGGAACCAGCTCTGCCCCAGATCCCTGTGTGACCGCGGACACCAACCTCCCAACACCTCGGCCTCCTTCTCTGCAAAAGGAGGCGGTGATGACGACCGAGCGCACCCCAGACTCGAAAAGCAGTATTTGCTTCCTTTTGCCTTTTGACAAATTGCTTGACCTCTCTGATCCCTGGTTTCTTCCTCTGCAGATATAACGATCCCCATGACATTGAGTTGTGGGGAAAATATGATAATAGCTGGGCTTCCCTGATAGCTCAGTTGGTAAAGAATCAGCCTGCAATGCAGGAGACCCAGGTTCTATTCCTGGGTTGGGAAGATCCCCTGG
>SJYQ01014232.1:104813-129887 GCA_006410935.1 Redunca redunca
GGGGCTGCCCGGGAAGAGGCGGAGCCAAGTGGGGGGCGGTTGCGGGAGGCCTGGAGGGTTCTGAGAGCCGCCATGGCGGGGGCAGTTGTCAGTTACTCTAGTTACGTCCCTCCGGGTTCCCTAAGCCTCCTATAAAATTCTGCGAAACCGTCCAGCCCCGTCTCAGCTGGGGTGGGGCAAACTGACAGAAGGGCCTGTGTTCAGGGTTAGGTCAGAGAGTGAGGGGAGCGGCAGGGGCGTGAGGACACCAGGGAGAAGCTCGAGGGAGAGGGGAATGTCAGAGCCAAGCCTGCATCGGCCCGCCCCATCCTTACGGGCAGCCTGGAGGAGCGGGGTGAGACTCGGGCGAGGACGCTGCGGGGAGGCACAGCCACCCACGTGACCGCATCCCTGCAGACATTGCCCTTCCCAACCCAGTGTGTCTAGGCGTGTGCGCCACGGGGGCACTGGGGCCGGAGGTTCTAGTGAGGGCAGGGAGCCTCCGGAGAGTCAAGAGACTCTGCCCTGCAAGAGCCAAGTTCAAATCCCGGGAGGACCAAGCTCAGAAGGTCAGAGCATGGTTGGGTGGGGCATGTTATAGAGCTTAGGGTTTAGGAAGCTTCATCTGCACCCTCACATCTCCGACTTTGTTTCCTGGCACTGCCCTGGAAACACCCAAGCTCCTGGCTCTTCCCCGAGCCTGTGGAGTGGCCCTGAATCAGGGCCCTGCCACTGTCAACGCCTCTCTCTGGAACCCTCTCTCCCATGGTTATTCATGTAACTTGGATTTCTGCTTAAGCATCACCTCCAGAAGACGTGTCTCACCGCCCCTGGACAACAGCTCTCGTCCATCCTGCTACACTGTCTTTTACTTCACAACTCTATTCCCCAAATTTCATTCTGTCTGTTTGCTGCCTAGTCGCTCAGTTGTATCCGACCCTTTGTGACCCTGTGGACTGTAGCCCGCCAGGCTCCTCTGTCCATGTGGATGTCGCAGGCAAGAATACTGGAGTGGGTAGCCATGCCCTCCTCCAGGGGATCCTCCCAACCCAGGGATTGAACCCACATCTCTTATATCTCCCGCATTAGCAGGCAGATTCTTAACTGTCTGAGACACCAAGGAAGCACAGTTTATTCTACAGCACGCTTATCTGTGTATCTGATTGCTGTGAGTTTGCCCTGGGAGAATGGAACCCCATGAAGGCAGGAGCCGTGGTTTGCTCCCTGTTGCTTCCCAAGGGTCTCACACAGGGCCTGGAACACAGCAGATAGTCAATGAGTGTCTGCTGAGTAAATATTGCAGGTGATAGGTGTGTACCGACCTTCCACCTTCCACTGGAGTGCCAGCCCTTGCCTTTCTGGACGTCAGGCTGCCTTAAAGGGCCAGATGCTGGCAGAGGCAATGTGGAGGAGCCGCAGGTATTCCTAGGCCTTTGGCGACTGTCCCCCATCTTTGTCTCTCTGGTGCTTGGTCCTCTTCTCTGAGGAAGCCCAGTTCCCCGCAGTGCGCCTCGGCCACACTGCACACATTTACTGTTTTATCTTCCTTCTTGCTTTTGTTTCTGTGTTCTTTTCCTTTTTCCGTTTCCAACTCTTGCTTCTCTTTAGGTCAGAACTACTCATCCTACAAGGGCTAGCTTGAAGCTCTTAAATGTTTTTGTGAAAACCTTTTTGTACCAGGCAAAACTAATATTCCTTTCCCTCAGATCCCTGAGCACTTCCATTAGACTTTGAGGACATAACAGGGGTCTGTCCTCCTTAGAAGATGATGAACTTCTTAAAAATCTCAAAAGAAGTATTGGTATCTCCAGGATTTTGCATATAATGAGTGCTCAATTAATGTTTGCTTAATGGAATAAAACTGACATTCTTCTCTGAGAATCAGAGGAGGAAAAGGAAATGAATTTAAATGTGCTCTGGGTGTTCCACACCATTACATACTTTAATTTCCAAATTCTTATTTCCAAAAAAATAGCAGTCTTATAGGATATACATCTTATGGCATGTACATTACCATCCCTGTTTTATAAACAAGGATCAGAGAAGCTGTGTCAGCTGCCCAGAGTAACACAGCTAGGAAGAAGCAGAACAAGGGTTTAAAGTCAGACATATATATTTAGAGACAAAATGGCTTATATTTAGTTTAATGGCTTATATTCAAATTATTTTTATCCCTGTCAATTCAGAGCGAAATTCTAGAAGATGAGGTAGCTAGATATAAATAAGCGTGGATTTGTAAACCTTATCCTAACAACCAAAGAGTAAAAAGAAGTGACCTTTTCCCACAAGAATGAGAATAGCTTTTTATTGCCTTTTGTGTGTGTGAGGAGTTTCTCTGGGCTACACAGACATCTGGCCCAGTTGAATCAAAACAAGTGGCTGCAATGAGGTCCCGTAAGTGTGTGATGCCTAAGTAACATTGTTCTGGAGGCTAGAACAATTAGTACAGCTTTACCCAGGGCTTGAAAAGCAAGAGAGGTATTTATAGCAACAATAACAGCTGATTGCAAGCATCTGTTTGCCAGTTAAACTTATTCTAGGAAATCTTATAATTACCAAGTTCAGTAGCTATCCCATTGGACTCATCAGCTGAAGCTGCAGTTTAAAATTTTATTTTTAAAACCTTCAATGAAGCTAAGAATAGACAAATAAGAGGGTTGCCCTGAAATGGTGTCTCAGGGCAAACTCAGCTCCCTGAATGCAGTTTAGTCCCTGAAGAGATAAAACTTTACAACTGTGTAAATGAAATAAAAACTATCCATAAAAAAATATTTCCAAACAATGCACTCTGGTGTTTATAGAAGTGATCAGGCAATTGTCCTCTAAAGTGGGCTTCTCTTGTGGCTCAGATGGTAAAGAATCTGCCTGCAATGCTGGAGACCAGGGTTTGATCCCTGGGTCAGGGCCATCCCCTGGAGAAGGGGATGTCTACCCACTCTGATACTCTTTCCTAGAGAATTCTATGGACAGAGGAACCTGATGGGCTACAGTCCATGGAGTCGCAGAGTTGGACACCACTGAGCAACTAACTCTACACTACCTGAAATCCTTAAACTAAATAGTTCCAGAGTGAAAACTAAATGCATCCTTAAACCCTCATTTTTTTTTTTCTAGAAAAGTTGGTTACCAAAATTTATCACTTATAAACTCAAACAATAGAAAAACTTTCAAACCTGAAAAAACAGAAAAGGAGGGATTGGATGGAGGTACATTCATACAATGCTACTGATTATTTTTTTCCTTCAAAGAGTTTTCTTCTTTTAATGGTAATGCTTTCAAGCCAAGGTTTGTAAAACAGAAAATCTGGAAGGTGCATAAAGAATTTAAAAGAAAAGAAAAAGACTTCTGTCCCATCGCTGCCAGAATCAATCGTGGCTAACACGTCAATCTCCTCTCGCTCTGCTTTGTTCTTTCTCAGCCTGCTTCTCACCATCTCCGGCTTTGCTGTTATTCATCTGCCCTGTTTGGCTCTGAGCAGTACTGGTGACCTGGCAGATGGGGTCTTCGGAGGCCCCGGGGGCTGAGCTGCCATCCACGCGGTGACCACAGGTGCGTTATTTCTCTTCTCCAGTACAGACGTTTGCACAGGTCTGTTCTGAGAGTCTGAAAGAATGAAGCACCCTCTGCACAGACCCGCACCACCTTGCACGCAGGCTCAGTGCCCAGGTCCAAACCCCTCCGCCAGCCAGAGCCTCAGGTTCAACGCCCCGATCTAGGTGATTCAAAGACTGCTTGACATAAAAAGGAGCATATTTGAGTCAGTTCTAGTAAGCTGGATAAACCTAGAGCCTTACACAGAGTCAAGTAAGTCAAAAAGAGAAGAACGTATATCATATATGAACATATACATGGACTCTATTTAGAGACACAGACCTAGAGAACAGACTTTGGACACAGGTGGGGTGGGGCAGATCGAATTGAGAGAGTAATGCTGAAACATATACACTGCCTTATGTAAAATAGGTAGCCGGGAATTTGCTTCATGATGCAGGGAGCTCAGCCCGAGGCTCTGTGACAATCTAAAGGGGTGGGATGGAGTGGAAGGTGGGAGGGAGGTACAAGAAGGAGAGGACAGAGGCGTATTTATGGCTGATTCATGTTGATGTATGGCAGAAACCAACACAGCATTGTAAACCAATTGTCCTCCAATTCAAAATAAATTTAAAAAATTAAAAAATTAAATTAGAAAAAATTTTTAAAAATAAAATCTTTTGGCAGTTGTGACTGCTTCTCAGAGCAGCTTTCTTGAGACACTGCTTATTGTTTAATTCCCTGTGAGTTGTGAGCAAGAGGCAGGAGGAGAGAGCCTTTCTGGAACACTCCTGGGCCTCCTCCCTGCAGACCGCTCGCCATCTCCGCGAATCTTGCAGGTGGATGGTAGAGCGAGGGCAGGGGCGTCAGCAGGCTTTGGGCTCCTGACCCTGAGTCACTCACTGCGGGAGACGCTCAGATGAAAACCGTCTATTTCTGTGTGGGTCCCAAGAAAAGAAGCCATCAGACAAGGCTCAAGGAAGGGTTTTGTTTTCTCTGTCTCTACAAAATGGTCCAGCTTCACTACATGCCCTGGCATGCACTGGATGTCGCCTGGGGTGATGGCCACACCCAGGCCCCGGCCACACGGGGTCCAGGGGCAGCAGGACAAAGGCTAGAGCTGCCAACCTCCGAATAGCCTGGGCCACAGCGTGTGCAAGCATGGCACATGCCATGTCCTCTAGGGGCACAGCCAAGCCAGCAGCAGGCGGCAGGGAACCCGCAGGCCAGTCAGGGACAGCCAGGGGCTGGCAGGCAGGGCAGAGGGGCCAGCAGGGGCCCCGGGATGAACGGTGCCCCGAGAAGGACTTCTCCTGGGAGCCTGGAAGATGGGAGATTGGGGTAGAAACCAACAGGGGAGTCCTTCCTAAGTACTAAGGTGGCCAAATAAGTCTCTTGGGACAAACATGTTGACCAACCCAACATTTACTAAACTCAATGCTATCTCTGCAATAATAGTATTATTCGAGCGCATGTCAGATAGGGACTGTTCAGATATTATGGGCTGGCGCTCTGCCCCAGACTCCGGGGCAGATGGCAGCAAGCAGACCCCAGGTCTCTGTTCCCAGGAGCTCCCCTTCTACTGGAAAGAGCAGACAGGAAAGAACTAGACAGGTTAGGTATCTGAGATGACAGGTGCCCCAAAGAAAACCACAGCCACATTGATGGGGAGCCTTGAGAAGGGCTGAGACCCCAGGGGGAGGATACAGCCAGCACGCAGCCTGAGGGCAGTGTGCTGGGGCCTGGGGGCCACAGGGAGGCTGGAGCTGGGGGGCAGATCAGAGGCTACCCTGGGCACTTTCCAAGCTGTTGTGAGTCCAGGTTGAGGTGGCGACCCTCAGGGACTTCTGAGCAAAGCTCGGGCAGGATCTGGCTTCCAGGGTGAAAGCCTGGCTCCCCTGGGCAGAGAAACAGACCATGGTGGTGGGAAAGAGAGAAGGCAGGAGCGCCTCACTTACCGATGAAGATTCAGGGGCCCGGGAAGGGCCTTCAGCATCTGATGGCTCCATGAGGGTCTGGCATCCTTGAGTGACTTCCCTTCGCATTTAGAGGTAGGGCACATGCGCGGAGGTGAGCCCAAGCGATCTCCCTCCCTCCCATCGCAATTCCCCCACTCCTCCATCACCTTCTAGTTTTCTTTCTTGACTCCTCAAAAGGCCTGAGTCAGGAGTTCAGGGGGGCATCCGGCTCTGCCGCACTTAGTCCTGATACCTGCAGCGTGCTCGGCTCACCTGGTCAAACCCTGGTCATCTTTCACATCCTGAACTATCTTTTCTTAGGGAAGTCATTTCACCCCCCGTCCACTTTGGTGGCACTGCTTACCTTCAGGGGTCCCTGCCTTTTGGTAATCTCCCCTCCAGGCCGTGGAACACCCATGGCCTTCTCACTTTCCACTCATTAGCCCTTCAGCTGGGCCCATGATGACCTGGCAGATGACATGGACCCCTGCTCATCAGCACTTTGTGAGGTCAGTAAAACACTTGCCCAAGATCACACAGCTAGTACACAGGAAGATCAGGATTCAAGCTTCTGACTCCAACTTCCTTGTAACCTCAGGACTTGGACTCTCGTCTTGGTTTAGCCCAGGACCTGAGTGCTTCTCACTGATTTATTTATTCTTAGGTGCGCTGCCTCTTTGTTGCTGTATGGAGGCTTTCTCGAGTTGCAGGGAGCAAGGGCTATCTTCATTGTGGAACACAGGCTGTAGTGCACAGGGGCTCAGTGGTTGGGGCACACTGGCTTAGTTGCCCTGAAGCATGTGTAATCCTCCCAGACCAGGGGTCAAACCCACGTCTCCTGCATTGGCGGGTGGATTCTTAACCACTGGACCACCCGGGAAGTCCGTGGGTGCTTCTTAAGCATAAGGTGCTTCCTGGCCTTATTCTGACAGCTCCTAGACCGACTTGGGACTCTGGTTTTGTCTGTTTGTTAGTGTAATCAAGAACCCCAGCTTCTTATTACCAAGTGTACTTTTGAAACACATCACGATGGGGCTCCTTCCCAGAGGAGGTTCCTGAAAGAAAAAGATCAAGGAGAAAGTGAAAACAAGATTCTAGGAACTAGTTCAACTGTGACTGCGGTTCCTCCTCAAACGTCGTCTGTCTTTTACAAAAGGAGACTGCAACCGAAGCTTAATATTTATTTATGTGAATTTTTCGGGGGGCCTAACGGAAGGTTACTGAGTTTCCACTAAGAGTGTAATTTCCTGGAAAACTCTAAATGGCACTGCCCGATGAGCTTTGACCAAGTTTGAATTAAGGAACACTTGAAAAGAACACCATCGAAGGGGCTGGAGGAAAATCCCTGGAGGCCTTGAAAGAGGCAGAAGACCAGAGAGGTTAACCAACCTCCCTGAAGGCACACAGCTGGCAGGTGGTACAAGGGGAACCAGACCCAGCTCCTAGGACCCCTGGCTGGTATTTTTCCATTTGAAAGATGAGAGTGTGCCAGGGCAATGTGGGTTCTGCACAGAAACAGAGATGCTCACGCTTCAGAGGGAAGGTACCCTGTAAACATCACATCAGTGACAACCCACTCTAAAAATCGTGGAAGGCACACACTAGGCACTCAGTGGATAGTGGTTAGCTGATTGCCTGACCCCAGCCTCTTATCACCTGGAAATTGAACACTTGGTACTATTTCATTCTCTGCCTTGTTGGATTAAGTCTGTGCAAATCAAGTTCCCACTAGTCAAATGAAAACATGTGTGATGATTTTGAAAAATAATTACTGTGGAATCAAGGGAGGCAGACTGATCATCACTCTGCCATCTCCTTACTTCTCAGACCCTCAGTTTCCTCATCTGGAACATGGGGATGATGCCTCCCTCATGGTGGTGTTGGTGACAATTTAGTGAGATACTGCATAACCCCTGGAAAAGAGTCAGTCAGCATTTTGGGTGATGAAAATGAACAAATGAATGATGGAGGAAGTGGTTTGTTCTGCCTTAAATTTGGAATTTATCCTCCCTCCTCCCAACCTCTTGCTCTATTAAGTGTGCAACAGCTATAGTCAGACGATTCCTGAGTTAATAGTCAGTGGTTGAAATGAGAATGTCAGTCCAAATACACTCTACTAATAAAGGCAGCAATGAATGACAAATAAAAAAAGCCCCCACAGGACCCACCACCTTTCATCAGATGTGATATGTTGGCATTTAGTTATGAAGATGTTTGGTTACAAGTAATAGAAAAAAATGAAAATAAGTAGCGTAAGTCTTATAGAGATGTTTGCTGCTCATAATCACAGTGGTGGAAGGAAGGCAGTGTGGGCTGGAGTGATTCTCCCCTGTTCCTGTCATGTCTGCTGTATGTGGCTTCCAGTCTCAAGGTGAACTCATGGCCCAGCATGGCTGTTGGAGCTCCAGCCATCAATCAAATTCTGGCCAGCAGGTAGGAGGAAGTGGTGAAGAATTACCATCTCCTTTTGTGATGGTTCATTCAAGGTGTCACCCTGACTGGCCACAGGTGCCCAGTTTAAACACTGTTTCTGGGTGTCTTTGTGAGAGTGTTTTCCTGATAGGATTAGCATTTGAATGAGTGGCTTTAGTGAATTAGACCACCCTTCCCAAAGAGGTAGGGCATTGTCCAACCTATTGAGGGTTTGAATGGAACAAAAGGTTGAGCAAGAAGAGATTTCCCCCTCTTCCTTTTTCCTGCTTGAGTTGCGACATTTCATTTCATCTCCTCTCATCTATGGACTGGGATTTACTTTATCAGCTTCCCCGGTTCTCAGGCATTCAGACTCAGACTGAATTATACCACCGACTTCCCTGGGGCTGCAGCTTGCTGTGGGGAGATCGAGGAACTCCTCAGCCTCCAAAGTCACGTGAGCCAATCTGTAGTAATAAATCTCCGTATAGATCTCCTGTTCAGTTCTGTTTCTCTGGAGCACCCTCCTAAAACGCCTTCTAAGGACATTTCCGAGAACTGCCTGCTCCACTCCAGCTTCATTCTGCTTGACCATAATTTAGTGAAGCGGGGCACACCTAGCTCCGAGAAAGGCTGGGAAGTGTGCTCTTCCCTGGAGGAGGCGTGGGCCACTGCTTTTCTGAGGTCTCTGTGAGTGAAACAAGATGGGGAGAGGGACACTAGTGGACAAGTGGCAGTTGCCGGCAGTCACGTTCTTAGTTATGTGCTGCTTGAATACTTGTCTAGTTCTGGACTGCCCTTTCTTTCTTTTTGAAATTTATTTTTTGGCCTTGCCGTGTAGCTTGTAGGATTAGTTCCTCAACCAGGATGCACACTGTAGTAGAAGTCTAGAATCCTCACCACTGGACCGGCAGGGAATGCCCACTTCAGGGCTTTCCCTAGGCCGATTCTAAATGTTGATGTGGGGTGGGATAGATGCCTTTTTTCTTAAATGAAGACCTTATTTAGTAACCCGACATATGTAACTGACACCTGGCCGTGTGCTCCCCTTGAAATAAGGGTAGGACCTGGACCCTGTCCTGTTTTAGGGCTCCCTGCCCCAGAGTTAGAGAACCACACTCAGAGCAGAAGTCCTTTGAGAAAAGGCTTCTGGTGATGGAGGAGTAAATAGGCTTTTATCAGGTAGCAGCTGTTTCAGATACACATCTCGGTGGTGCCCTTTATTTTGCAAAGCTTGATGCCCACACCTCTCCAGCCCCAACACTCCTTCCGGAAGCAGGGCTAATCTTATTACAACTATTCCTAATCATAACCTTCTGGTCTGGGCTTCTCCAGTGTCCTCTCTTTTCCCACCAGGGGCTGGAAGCAAAGATCCCTGAGCTCAGGATCTGGAACCCTCTGTCCCATCTTCCAGTGACCTCCTAGCTACAGTCTCCTGAATCCCGTGTGGCTCCCGGTGCCCGTATCAAGGACCACGTGAGTTTCTGCAAAGAAAGGGGAGGACGCAGATCTCTGAGCCTTGGTGTGTGAAAGAGGGTGGTATGGGGGGGCTTTGCCGGCCCTGGGGATACTGGCTGTAGGCACCACTGGGGCATTTGGGAGGCGGGTAAAGTGAGTGGCGGGGGAATGGACAGAAGAGCCTTGCAAGCCCCAGTCCACGGGGTTGCAAAGAGTCGGACACGACCAAGCGACCAACACTTCATAGTGGGGGCAGGGTGCCTGAGAAGCCAAACCTTGTGCAGGGGGCCCTGAAGGGGCAAAAAGATCCAGGTTTATTTGGGTCTCCTTGGAGCTTAGTGGGGGAACCCTTTGGACCGACCCTCAGTGATGGGGGGCTAGGGCCATGGTCCCCACCTTTGCGGCACCAGGGAACCATTTCACGGGAGGCAGTTTTTCCCATGGCCTGGGGTGGGGGTGGGGTGGGGATAATTGCATTTACTGTGTACTTTATCTCTGTCATTATTGCATCAGCTCCGCCTCAGACTGTCAGGCACTGGATCCCAGAGGTTGGGGACCCCTGAGCTAGTCTTGAGAATCATTTCCCTGGACGCTCTCTGGGGAGTCTTTAGCCTTCCACATTATGGCCCAAATTTGGGGATGAGGCCATAACCCCCTGATCGGAGTGGTACCCCTGCAGCTCCACGTTTTGCAGACCTTGTAGCAATTTGGAGGTGATGGTGGCAAGGGTGTTGGTGTCCTGTGATGAGCTCTGTCCGCAGAGGCAGGAGAGGGGCTTCCCCAAGTGGTTTTGTGGTCGTGAGTGTTAGAGCAGCAGCTGAAGACGTGTCAGGTTCTGAGTGGTGGAGGGTGGCAGGGGACAGACACGTTTGGTTTGTGTGTGTGTGTGCTCAGTCACGTCTGACTCTTTGTGACTTCATGGACCATAGATCCTGCCAGGCTTCTCTGTCCATGGAATTCTCCAGGCTAGAATACTGGAGTGGGTTGCCTTCAGGGGATCTTCCCAACGTAGGGATGGAACCCGCATCTCTTGAGTCTCTTGCATTGGCAGGCAGGTTCTTTACCACTGCACCACCTGAGAAGCCAGACACCTTTGAGGACTCCCCAAAATACTTCACTGGTACTCTAAAAGGCATCTAATTTTCTGCCTAGGTAGGTAGAGGGGGCAGGGCTTGGAGACTCCTCACTGGGACAGAAGCATAAATGAGACTTTACTTTGTAGACCTAGGATGCTGAGGCCAACAGATGTTAGCTACATATAATAATTGCCCTTCTTGCCAGCAATTGGAAGGAAACAACGCAAGGAGAGATTAAATCTCATGGATATTCCACAGGCCAGACCTCTTCAACAGAGAGGAAAGAGCCAGAATCCTGATTAGGACACCAAGGCCCTCATGAGCCAGCTTCTCAGCACCCACCCTGGGTGGCCTCTGTTCAGCCTCCTCTCTCCCACTCTACACACCCTCCTGGTCCCCAGCTCTCCTTCTGGAATGATGTACCGAAAACTAGTGTCATCCTTTCACTCCTCTACTTTATAACACTGACGACTCCTCCGTTGCCTGCAGAGTGGTCCAAATGCCTTAGCATCGTTGGCATGTGAGCCCCTTCATAGCCTGACCCTCCCAGCCCCCTGCTCTAGTCTCATTTCTCACTTCTCATTTTCTCCAAATTGTATGTTCCAGACACTTTGCAGTCTAGCCCTACAATATCACTGACTGAATCTGAGTGTTATCAAACCCAAGTTCAGTCCCTGAAGCAGTGAAGCCAGACCTACTGAAACATCAGAGTTTGGAGCAGAAGAAGGTTTATTGCAAGGGCCAAGCAAGGAGAGTGGGCGGCTCATGCTCGAGTAGCCCGAGCTCCCTGATGGTTTTGGGGGAAGAGTTTTTATGAGCAGCCTTTGGAGGGAGGGCTGCAGGCTGTGTGGCCTTCCTCTGGTTGGTTGGTGCTGAGGTTGCAGGGCGGTGTTCCAGGAATCTCAGTCATCAGCCTCCTGATTCCAGTCAGAAGGGTCCACGTGCTTGTGCTCAGCCTGAAGTTACCATTCCCAACCTGGGCTCCTACCGAAGAACTCAGAGATACCTGTCAGATTGTTCTGTGCACCCCTTCAGGAAGAGCCAGCTCCCTGCTCTACTGCTGTGCCATTGTTTCTTGGCTGCCTTTCCTCGGTGTCTGCATTCCCTCACTCCCCTGATTAGTAACTGTTTGGATTTGCCCTTTCGAACTCAGGGAAGCTGTAGGAGGCTGGAGCCTTTTTGCTGCAAGTAAGAAACAGAAAAGTTTTGGGTCTTTGCTTCCAGTCTGAAGGTTTCTGTGTGTTCCCCTGGTAAGCACTTCCAGCTGGGAGGCAGAAGGTGGGGTACTGAAACAAATCATCCCACGTACATATCTGTTCAGGTCCACTTTCCCTCCTGGACGGAACACTCTAGAAAGGCAAGGACTGTCACCTGCTGTGTTCCTGCCACCCAGCACCTCTTGGCACATAGTGGTTACCCCAAAATTTTTTGTTTAATTTGCTTGTATAATACCTGCTTCCTATGATCATCGTAAACAGGAAATGAAATATTGAGAGTCATGGTTACCTTAATAAACGGTTGGGCTGCCAAGCTGGTGCTTGTGGTAAAGAACCGCCTGCCAGTGCAGGAGACATAATAGACATGGGTTCAGTCCCTGGGTTGGGAAGATCCCCTGGAGGAGGGCATGGCACCCCACTCCAGTATTCTTGCCAGGGAAACCCCATGGACAGAGGAGCCTGGCGGGCTATACAGTCCACAGGGTCACAAAGAGTCGAACACGACTGAAGCGACTTGGCACACATGCTGTTCTTACTGTTGGAAAAGATAGTACAGCCTGAGGTTGGAGCCTCAGTTTCCTTCTCTGGAAAATACGGATAACGTTGCCTTCACAGGAGGGTTTAATTAAATAAAGGAATGTATGGAAAGCACTTTGCTTGATGCTTGAACAGACAGTAGCTGGTCACCAAAAGGCAGCAGCCAGCAAACTGTCTCATGGATGTAATCACCTGTCTCCCCACATGCTCACTGTTACTTGAGGTCAAGGAAAAAATGAAGCAGTAGTCAATCTAAGAAAGAAATGGAAAATTTTACTCACAGCAAACTGAGGATCATAACCAGAGAAGCCAGTCTCTCAGAGAGCTCTGAGAGCTCCTCCAAACGAAGGGGGTGGCCACCCACTATGTACGTGACTTTGGAGAAAAGAGTTTGTGCAGTGAATCACCCATCTCATAGCCGGTTGCTGCTGGCCTCGAGGGATAATCATCTTAATGGATGGTGTTAGGGCTTCTCTAAGAGTGGGGAGATGCAAGAATCCAAGCGCATGAAACACTCCTCTTGAAAGTACCTGAGTGAAGGAAGGTCCAGTTTTCCCAGAACACACAGTATCTCTTTCTGACCATTGTCCTGGGTGCCTAGCGTGTGCACGCAGGTCAGGTCAGCCGCTGCAGCAGCCAACGGCTCAACTGTCATGGACGGGGCGGCAGGCAACTTTCTTTGTTTTATAATTGCTTCCCTTTTGGTCCTAATTTCAACCAAGGTTTGGGAGGCATTTTGTGACCAGTTTGTCCCACGGTGCTGGGAATCCTCATACCCAGGTCAGGCAAGGCTTTTGTTGACAGGCCACTCAGTGTGCTATCACTGGACTGAACCGTGTTAATGATAAGCAAGGGCTGTCAGGACGGCCCAGTGGTCTAAGGTGCCAGACTCAAGCTAGAACAATAAGCAAAAGCCTCACTGTCTGTTATGAGCCAGGAGATGGTTCCCTCTTGCTGCTGCTTCCCATACCTGGACAGACAGTATTGCAGTCACTCATCTTATAGAACTCTACATTTGGTCAATCGTTTCAAGTCACCTAATCATCATTAATTTAATCTGAGGCTCAGTCACATATAATACAAGAAGCAATAGTCTCGTAAAACGGGCCGACTACAAGGAATATAGCTGGTGACATTAACGGCGTGTTGCTGCCAGTCAGAATGGCTGCTATCCAAAAGTCTACAAGCAATAAATGCTGGAGAGGGTGTGGACAAAAGGGAAGCCTCTTACACTGTTGGTGGGAATGCAAACTAGTACAGTCACTATGGAGACCAGTGTGGAGATTCCTTAAAAAACTGGAAATAGAACTGCCATATGACCCAGCAACCCCACTGCTGGGCATACACACCAAGGAAACCAGAATTGAAAGGGACACATGTACCCCAATGTTCACTGCAGCACTGTTTATAATAGCCAGGACATGGAAACAACCTAGATGTCCATCAGCAGACGAATGGATAAGAAAGCTGAGGTACATATGCACAATGGAGTATTACTCAGCCATTAAAAAGAATACATTTGAATCAGTTCTAATGAGGTGGATGAAACTGGAGCCGATTGTACAGAGTTAAGTAAGCCAGAAAGAAAATCACCAATACAGTATACTAACGCATATATATGGAATTTAGAAAGATGGTAACAATAACCTTGTATGCGAGACAGCAAAAGAGACATAGATGTGTAGAGCAGTCTTTTGGACTCCGTGGGAGAGGGCGAGGGTGGGATGGTTTGGGAGAATGGATTGAAACATGTATAGTATCTATCATACGTGAAACGCATTGCCAGTCCAGGTTCGACGCATGATACAGGGTGCTCAGGGCTGGTGCACTGGGATGACCCTGAGGGATGGGATGGGGAGGGAGGTGGGAAGGGGGTTCAGGATGGGGAATACATGTACACCCATGGAGGAATCATGTCAATGTATGGCAAAACCAATGCAATATTGTAAATTAGCCTCCAAAAATAAATAAATACGTAGAAGAAAAAAATAACAGCGTGTTGCATGAGAACTCAGTTGTGTCTGACTCTTTGCAACTCCAGGGACTGTAGCCTGCCAGGCTGTTCTGTCCGTGGGATTTCCCAGGCAATAATACTGGAGTGGGTTGCCGTGCCCTCCTCCAGGGGATCTTCCTGACCCAGAGATTGTAATCAGGAAAGGTTATTTTTGAATTTATACTGGATCTGCTTCTGTGACTTTAACCTTCATCTTGTTACTTTTGTTATTGTCCGTGTACGTAATGGCCTGCTTGTGAAGGACTCTAAGGAAGTGAAACTAGCCCGTCCTGCTGCCTGAGATCTGCCATTGTAGGGGACATTTGAAAGGACTGTATAGTCTTTTTATCTTGTTGCCTCACCTCCCCCTACATCTAGTCCCTTAAAAAAGACAAAACCTGGCATCCAGGCCCCACAAGATGGTTATTTTGAGGTGCTAGCCTGCCATCTTCTTGGTCAGCTGGCTCCCAAATAAAGCCCCTTTCTTTTCTCAACACCTTGTCTCAGATTTATTGGCCTGTTGTGTGATGAGCAGAGTGAGCTTGGACTGGGTAATGGGACCAAACCCACATGTCTTATTTCTCCTGCATTGGATATTCTTTACTATTGAGCCACCTAGGAAGCCTCCTTTTAGGGCATACGTAAATATTTAAGTGTAAACTTCCATCTGGTGTAGTCCAGTATCTCCCCAGGTCACCTGGCCAGTCTGTTGGCAGCAGTCACTATCTCAGTGGGAAATATGTTGGCATTGTGAATAAAGTTCACTGATGATCTCTGCATGTACAAGGTGAGAGTGGGTCTTCCTGGCCCCTTATAGGGTTGAGGCAGGATTGTTATCTTCTAAGGAATTACTTGGCTGGAGCCAATAGGAGAAAAATAGATCTTCATGGTTGAGCAGGTCTGGCTAAAACATAATGCAGGTTCTGATGCACACCAGAGGGGAGGAAGGAGGCCAGACAGCAGGAAAAAGAGCTTTAATTTTTTCTTGCCTTGCCTTTAAATGTGAGTTTCTGTCTCATCACTACTTTTGTCTTCTTGATGAACTTACGTTGTTGTTCAGTCACTAAGTCATGTCTGACTCTTTGTAACCCAGCAGACTGCAGCAAGCCAGGCTCCCTCATGTCCTTCACTGTCTCCCAGAGTTTACTCAGGATGCTGTCTGTCTCATCCTCTGCCTGGCCCCTTCTCCTTTTGCCGTCAACCTTTCCCAGCATCAGGGTCTTCCAAGGAATCAGCTCTTCGCATCAGATGGCTGAAGTGTTGGAACTTCAGCTTCATTATCAGTTCTTCTAGTGAACATTCAGGGTTGATCTCCTTTAGAACTGACTGGTTTGATCTCGCAGTCCAAGGGACTCTCAAGAGTCTTCTCCAGCACCATTTGAAAGCATCAATTGGCACACAGCCTTCTTTATGGTCCAAATCTCACATCCATACATTAATACTAGAAAAAACATAACTTTGACTATATTGACCTTTGATGGCATCACCAACTCAACAGACCTGAGTTTGAGCAAACTCCATGAAATGGTCAAGGGCAAGGAAGCCTAGCTTGCTGCAGTCCATGGGGTTGCAAAGGGTCAGACATGACTGATTGATTCAACAGACAGAACAGGACCCTTCAGAGTTGTGATATAACCTAGTCAATAGAACTACAATGAAATACACACCTCTGTCAGTCAGTTCAGTCCAGTCGCTCAGTCGTGTCTGACTCTTTGCGACCCCATGAATCGCAGCACGCCAGGCCTCCCTGTCCATCACCAATTCCCAGAGTTCACTCGAACTCACATCTATCGAGTCAGTGATGCCATTCAGCCATCTCATCCTCTGTTGTTCCCTTCTCCTCCTGCCCCCAATCCCTCCCAGCATCAGAGTCTTTTCCAATGAGTCAACTCTTCGCATGAGGTGGCCAAAGGACTGGAGTTTCAGCTTTAGCATCATTCCTTCCAAGGAAATCCCAGGGCTGATCTCCTTCAGAATGGACTGGTTGGATCTCCTTGCAGTCCAAGGGACTCTCAAGAGTCTTCTCCAACACCACAGTTCAAAAGCATCACTTCTTCGGTGCCCAGCTTTCTTCACAGTCCAACTGTCACATCCATACATGACCACTGGAAAAACCATAGCCTTGACTAGACGGACCTTTGTTGGCAAAGTAATGTCTCTGCATTTGAATATGCTGTGTAGGTTGGTCATAACTTTTCTTCCAAGGAGTAAGCGTCTTTTAATTTCATGGCTGCAGTCATAGCCAGTAATTCCCAGAAGGTCCTTTAGATCACATGCGTCACTCCACTGAAAAGATGCCCACTCATCTCCTTGACCTATTTCTGAGTCTTGGACAATTTCTTTTACACAACAGAGATCAGACTATATCCAGCTCCTTCAGCCTCTCTGGCTTGGAGCCTTACAAATCCTTAGGATGTTAGTATTCATGGAATAAATATTATGTTAATATTTGTGGGATAAATATTTAGCTTGTGGATCCAAGAGCCCTACCCCAGTAAAAACTGAAAAAACTTTGAGGGGTAGGGGTACAAGAAAGGTTGACAGAGAGCCAACAGGAGCAGAATAAGTGCCTCCATTCATGGCCTACTGTGTGCCAGGTATGTTGCACACATCCTCTCATTTAACCTTTGTAAAACCTTTATTTGGAAGGTGAGGAGGCTGAAATTCAGAGAGGTATACACATACTTACTGAAGAGTATACATGAACATGCTCGTTGCTTTGTTGGCTTGTGTGTGTCATGTTCTCCTTTGTGAGAGGTTTGGCTCTGGGAGGCCAGGGGTGTCCTTTGTCTCACTCTCTGCTCTCTGTCTTTGCTGAGTCTTGTCCACAGCAGGGGCTGAGTCAACGTTGGTTACAAGCAAGTGAATGAATGATTGAGTGAGTGAGTGAATAGAGTAGCAGGGCTGGAGCACATGCCTAGGTCTGCAGCCTCCACCTCCCAGGCTTTCCCTACAAAACACACCTCAGTTTTTCACTCTGGCATGAGTAGCTGGTTGGGACTATAATTTAACACTAATTGCTCAGCCAAAAGTAAATAGTGTTTCAAGTAGCAAAAAAGTGTAGTGGGTTTAAAATAAATAACTGATGATAGCTTAGGTAGCCAAGTGCAAAGCAGAGTAGAATTTTGCAGAGAATGCTTTTTTAGAAAGTCTCACAATGAGGGAAATACGCTAGGAAATAAGAGGAAAAGACAAGGTTTGATAAACGACTTTCTTCACAAGTTTTGAAACGACTATGTGTGATTCAGCGTGTGAAATATAAAACTTCCCCACAACTGTCCCTGACACAGGGTGACTGACTTTGTGTAAGTATATTTTGGGTCAGAGTAACTAGAATATCCAGCTGCTAATGAGGAACTGTGTTACTGAACTCAGATTCAGTTGCTTTTTGCTCAAGAATCTAGGGTTTTCCCAGCAGTACAGTGGATGAGAATCTGCTTACCAGTATCGGTGACATGGGTTCAATCCCTGGTCTGGGGGGATTCCACATGCAGCTAAGCCTGTGTTCCGCAGACCCTGAGCCCGCGTGCTGCAACTGCTGAAGCTCAAATGCCCTGGGGCCTGTGCTCTACAAAGAACGGCAGTGAGAAGCTTGCACACCACAGCTAGAGTGGCCCCTGTTCTCTGAAACTACAGCAAAGCCCTTGCAGCAACAAAGACCCAGCAGAGCCAAAAAAGAAAAATAAATACATACATAAAATTCTAAGAAAAGAATCTCTTAGAAAAGAAGAATACAATACTGAGTGACGAATGTTGGGTGAAAGGAAAGACAGATTTGTTGAGGAAGCCTGAAGTCCTGGGGAGGTGGATTCACATCCCAAAGACCTACCTCCCAATTCCCCAGGTTTTGCTCAGAGTTTGAATAGGGAAAAGAAGAAGGGGCTATGTGCGGAGTTGGGGGGAACCTTCTATTTTCAGAAATGATTGTCTTGATCACATGATTCCAAGTAGCCATCAGGTCTTCCTTGCTGTTGAAACATTACCTGAGCCATAAAGTGTGAAAGTGTTAGTTGCTCAGTTGTGTCCAACTCTTTGGGACCCCATGGCCTGTAGCCACTAGGCTCCTCTGTCCGTGGAATTCTCCAGGCAAAAATATTGGAGTGGGTTGCCATTTCCTTTTCTGGGAGATCTTCCTGACCCAGGGATCAAACCTAGCTCTTCCACATTGCAGGCAGATTCTTTACTCTCTGAGCCAAATCTCTGGTTATCTAGGAAGGCTCTGCAGGATCCAGCTAGGTTTCAGGTGCTGAGTAGATACTACTGAATGAATGAATAATATTAATAGATGCTTAAGAAGTGCTTTCAGATGCTGATGAAGACAATGCAAATTAGTAATTCTTTAGAGGAAAGTAATAATAGTAATTATTCCCAGATGGCAAAAGAGTGTGTGCATAGATGTAAGTTTTCTTGTTTTTCTTGTTTTTGGTTGTTTGGCTGCTTTCATTGTGTCTTTGTTGATGCGCAAGGGCTTTTCTCGTTGAGGTGAGTGGGGGCTACTCTGCACTCGCGGTGTGCAGGCTTCTCCCTGCAGTGGCTTCTCTTGTTGCAGAGCACAGGCTCTAAGGCACGCGGGCTTCAGTAGATGCAGCTCAGTGACTCAGTAGTTGTGGCACACGGGCTTAGTTGCCCTGAAGCACGTGGAATCTTTCTGGACCCAGGATCAAACCCGTGTTCCCTGTATTGTCAAGTGGATTCTGAACCTCTGGACTACCAGGGAAATCCTGGATATAAATTTTGGGTTGCACAAATTAAAAGTTCCTGGGTGAATCTTTTTGGGGCTATAATAAAAACTGAAAACTAGAGAATCAGAAATTGTGGAATTTTCCTGCCTACTTCCTTCTGCAACCTCTCAAAAGCATTTGGCTGGAAAGAACCTTGCCTTCCTCAAGAAAATGAGAGTGAGTATCCTAACACTTTATAATTTTCTCACCTTTTGCTGTTCTCCTGTTTCCCATATGGTTACTAAAGGCAAATTATGACTCCCCATCTGAGTTAGTACATGTTAAAAATGATGTCAGAGGGGAAGCCAGCCCTAGAGATGACGCATTTATTCCATAGTTACCAAAGACAGATTCAGCACATAAAATATAAAACTACCCCACACCTGCCCCATTAAATTGTGACTGAGTTTTTCCAAGTTCTCCCCAGGTTTTGTGTTTGGAATCCAGGCTCGGAATCACTGTCTTTGGCCCCGCCCCTTCTCTCTCTTTCCTCCTCTTGCTCCAAACTGGATTGAAGTTTTTCCTCTCCATCTTTGAGCCAGCATGCAATGGGCTTGATGGATGAGTTCCAAGTCTTAGCTGAAGGTTTTCAAAGTTCAAGAATGTATTTCTGACTTTTGGTTATTAAATACCAACAATACTATTTTTTTTTTTTTTTGGAATCTAAGCCCAGAGGCAAGTGGAAAAAAGCAAGATTAACAGCAAATCATGAGGTAAGACATTTATAAGAGAACCCTGCCTTGTGTGAACCCACTCCTTTCAAAACTAGTGGAATTTCTATTAAGAACAATTGCTTTCTTCCTCTTTCTGTCTCTGTCTGTCTCTCTCTCTCCCAGATGGTCTTTACACAAATTTCAGTCTTCAGAAGATAAGTCAGTAGATGTTGAGATGATACGGATTTATTTTTCTATAGTCATATGCTGCCATATTTGTTAGTCATACAAACAAAATTTTTTTGGAACATAATTATTCATAGAAATTGTCAGGTTAATTAGAATAATATACTCACTAACCTATTTTGTTTTAGTCTTAGACGCACAGGAGAATATTTAGTTCTTCATAAGGAACATCTTGCCAAAGATCAAGGATTGTTGAATGACCAGGGGTGTTGTGTGGTGACAATAACTGAAATGTCAGTCAACACTTCATTTCTAATGTTACGTAACCCTGACAACTTTTCTTGAAACTTGAGTTGGCTATTGCAGTCCTGTTGTAATTTCTCCTTTATTGTGGTTCACGCTGAGGCAGCACCGTCCCAGCAGACCTGTCTGTGATACTGGAAATGTCCCGCGTGCATGCACTGTCCGAGAGGGCGGCCTCCAGCCTCCTGCGGGCACTGAGTACTGCCGCTGGCCAACGAGGAACCCCTGTGAAGCGCAGGGCTTTACATGACTTACTAGGGACCACACTAGTTGTTCATGACTAAATCTGAACGACTCTTCTAGCTCTTTCGAGGGTGACCTCTTGTCTCGTGTTTACATTTCATCTGGGCAGGAAAAGTGAGGAGTGATTTCAGAAAGGGAGACCTCATTTTTGCATCTAATGACTCAGTGTGTCCATGGGAACAGCATCACCCTCTCTGGCCTTGCCTATAACAGATGATGTAGAAATTCAGTTGCACTAAATCAAAAGGTATTCACCTCACACCCATCAGAGTGGCCATCATCAAAAAGTCTACAAATAATAAATGTTGGAGAGGGTGTGGAAAAAAGGGAACCTGCCTACACTGTGGCTGGGAATATAAACTAGGCGCAGCCACTAAAGAGTACGGAGCTTCCTTAAAAAGGTAAAGATAGAGATATGATCCGCTCCCGAGAACATATATGGAAAAACTGAAAACGCTCGTTTGAAAGGGTAGATGCACCCCAGTGTTCATAGCAGCAGTTATTTACCATAGCGAAGACATGGAAACAAGCCAAGTGCCCGTCAACAGATGACTGCTTTAAGAAAATGTTATATATATATATATTTATATATATATGTCTCCCATATGTGTGTGTATATATAACTCCCAGATATATATATCTCCCATATGTGTGTGTATATATATATCCCATATTTTATTCAGTGATAAAAAAGAATGAAGTATTGCCATTTGCAGCAACATGGATGGACTCAGAGATATTATACACAGAGAAATAGGTCAGGCAGAGAAAGGCAAATACTATATGATATCACTAATATGTGGAATCTAAAAATTAATACAAATGAATCTATATACAAAACAGAAAGAGACTCACATAGAAAACAAACTTATGGTTACCAAAGAGGAGGGGGTGATGAGGGACAAATTAGGAATGTGAGATTAACAGGTACAAACTACTATACATAAAACAGATAAGCAACAAGGATTTACTACATAGCACAGGGAATTATATCCAGTATCTTGTAACAACCTATAATGGAATATAATCTGTAGAAAATAAAAAAAGCGAAACTCTGTGCTGTTCACCTGTAACTAATGCAGTATTGTAATCCAGTTAGACTTCTATTAAAAAAAAAAAGAAAATAAATTCAGTTGTGCTGAATAGTGAGACTGTTGGATTAGAACTCTAAGCCAAATGGAACAGAACAAATCATGAGGTCCTGTTGCTGTCTGCCTAAGGCTGCTCGGAACACATCTTAATATTGTTCTGTTTTTACTATTTATTCATTCATTTGTTAAACGTCTGCGATGGTCCAGGTAGAGTAGGTGTTGAGGGGTACGAAATGGATAAAAACAGTTGAAGCATTCAGTGTTTGCAGGAAGACCAGTGGCCGACCCTCTCAATCCACACTACACTATCTGTTGGGAGAGTACAGGCCGAGAGGGTTTCATGTTGTCTTGATGAAGGTGAAAGAAGAGTATTTTACTCTTCTTTAAGAATCTATATTAAATCTATTTAATAGAATAGATCTATTCTACTTAAGAATCTATTATTAATCTGTATTTAAGCTGGCTTAAAACTCAACATTCAAAAACCAAAGATTGTGGCATACAGCCCCATCACTTCATGGCAAACAGATGGGGAAACAATAGAAACAGTGACCGACTTTATTTTCTTGGGCTCCAAAATCACTGCAAATGGTGACTGCAGCCATGAAATTAAAAGATGCTTGCTCCTTGGAAGAAAAGCTATGACAAATCTAGACAGTGTATTAAAAAGCAGAGACATCGCTTTGGTGACAAAGGTCCATATAGTCACAGCTATGGTGTTTCCAGTAGTCATGTATGGATGTGAGAATTGGACCATAAAGAAAGCTCAGTGCTGAAGAATTGATGCTTTTGAACTGTAGTATTGGAGAAGACTCTTGAGAGTCCCTTGGACTGCAAGGAGATCAAACTAGTCCATTCTAAAGGAGATCAGTCCTGAATGTTCATTGGAAGGACTGATGCTGAAGCTGAACTCCAATACTTTGGCCACCTGATGTGAAGAGCTGACTCATTGGAAAAGACCTTGATGCTGGGAAGGATTGAAGGCAGGAGAAGGGGATGACAGAGGATGAGATGGTTTGGTGGCATCACCAACTCAATGGCCATGAGTTTGAGCAAATTTAGGGAGATAGTGAAGGACAGCCTGGTGTGCTGCAGTGCATGGAGTCACAAAGAGTTGGAGGACGTGACTGAGCAACTGGGCACCACCACTGTCTGTCGGCAGAGTACAAGCAGAGGGTTTCCTGTTATCTTTCGGGGTGTTTTCGGTGTTTTAGGATAATCATGGGCTCTGGAGGCTACTCTGGGTTCGAATTCAGTGCTTCACTTACTAGCCCTGTGACTTTGGGCAAATGACTCAAACTCTTTTAGGCTTATCTTTAAGGCGGAGATAATAGATTGCTGTTGTTATTGGTAAGACTGCATGAAATAATGCACGTAAAGCTCTCAGCCCACTGCTTCATTCGTGATAAACATTTTTTAAGTTTTAGCTATCACCATTATCGACTTTCCTGGTGGCTCAGTGGTAAAGAATCTGCCTGCAATGCGGGTGACTCAGACTCGATGCCCGCATCGGGAAGACCCCCGGAGAAGGGAATGGCTGCCCACTTCAGTATTTTTGCCTGGGAAATCTCATGGACAAAGGAGCCTGACAGACTACAGTCCTTGGGGTCACAGGGTCAGACACTACTACTATTGTCGTTATTATTACTATCATTGTTATTAGAAGTAAAAAAGAGCCTCCTGAGGCATAATTATTTTTACTTTGTAGATGAGGAAACAGGCTCAATGAAATGAAGTAGCCAAAGTCACAGGGATAAAAAGGAACAGGGTCCAAATCGAGGCAGGAGAGCTGGCTGCTCCTGGGAGGGGAGAGCTCACCTCTGGGCCCCAGAGAGGGCTGCCTTTGAGCGGAAGTGTGGGGGTCTCTGGAGGTGTTCCAGCAGAGACCTGGAGCAGCTGATTAGATGTATCAGGGTACACCTAACCTCTCCATGCCTATAGTACAGGTTTCAGAAGTTTCCTGAGCTAGGAAATATCCTAGAAATATGCACAGTCAAGCTCAGTTTAAACTTTCAATTTTCTTGCATTAAAAAAAATTTATTTACTTGGTGCCCTGGGTCTTGGATCTTTAACCTTTTCTGTGGCATGCAGGATCTTATTTGCATCCTGGGAACTCTTACTTGTGGGTTGTGGGATATAGTCCTCTGACCAGGGATTGAACCTGGCCCTTGCATTTGGAGGGTGAAGTCTTAGCTACTGAATCACCAGGGAAACTCCAAGATCAGTTTAAAAGTGAAAGTGAAAGTCGCTCAGTCTGTCCGACTCTTTGCGACCACTTGGACTGCATAGCACATGGAATTCTCCAGGCCAGAATACTGGAGTGAGTAGCCTTTCCCTTCTTCAGGGGAATCTTCCTAACCCAGGGATCCAGCCCAGGTCTCCTGCATTTCAGTGGATTCTTTACCAGCTGAGCCACCAGGGACGCTCTTTTTTTTTTTGAAAAAGTTGTCAAACAAATAATGGTCTTTTGAACACCTGTTTTCTGCTAGATTCTGGGGTAAGTGAAAGAACTATTAAGTCAACCTTCCTGTCCATCATTCAATTGTCAGTCTGTCCATCTTTCCATGTATTCATCAATCCATCCATATCACAAACATGAAACACCTACCGTGTGCCTGACACTGTCCAGAAGGTGCTTTTTTCTTCCATAAGTCTTATTTTTCCTACCAGGGAGTAGGAAGTAGTGAGTGAGGAGTGAGGTGAACCTCCGGAGAGCGCAGCTGGAAGAGGGTGGGGGTGGTTGCTCTTGGTGGGAGCTTCGCACCCCTCAGCCAGTGGGGATGGCAGCTGTGTGTGTGTGTGTGTGTGTGTGTGTTAGTCGCTCAGCTGTGTCGACTCTTTGCGACCTCAAGGACTGTAGCCCGCGAGGCTTCTCTGTCCATGGAATTCTCCAGGCAAGAATACTGGAGTGGATTGCCATTCCCTTCTCCAGAGGATGGCAGGTAACTCCCAACAAATGAAAGCCCGTGTGTTTGGACCTATAGCAGCTGCCTGTGTGTGTATATGGGAGCAAGGGTGGCTCTTTGTGGGTGTTCTAGCTCCAGCAGGAGACCTGGGTTCGATCCCTGGGTCAGGAAGATCCTCTGGAGAAGGAAATGGCAATCCACTCCAGTATTCTTGCCTGGAGAATCCCATGGATGGAGGAGCGTGGTGGGCTACAGTCCACGGGGTCGCAGAGTCGGACACGACTGAGCGACTTAACTTTAACTTAACTAGCTCCAGCCACTAGCATTGCGGTTGGTACACGCTAAGGAACCAAAGGATGTGAGTTTGGTTTTACTTGGGTTAAAAAAAAAAAAAGTATTGGAATCTGGCAATAAAAGCGTCTAAGGCGGCAGAGGGAGTCAACTGAGGCAGGTCTGAGTTGGAACCAGAGAGATAAGAAGTTTTCAGAAGCGCATTGGTGTTCAAACACGGTCAGCCTGCCTCGAGAAGGCGTGGGTGCTGGGAGAAGGGCGTGCGCGCAGGAGCCCGGCTCTCGCCGCGGGAAATGGCAGCACCTGGTTCTCCAGGGGTGCCCCAGGGCATGTGGGCAAAGCTGCTCAGCGGGTCCAACCGAGAGCGCGCGTGCAGGACCCTCAGCCGGTCCCCCTCGGGGCCCCAGGCCGCGTGCTCTGCCCTCCAGCCGCGGGTGCGTACGTTTCAGGAAGCGGCGCGTTCCGGGGGCCGCATCCTCAAGTCCCCGCCCGTAAGCGCTGGGGGCGGGGGGGGGGGGG
>SJYQ01014232.1:130598-149580 GCA_006410935.1 Redunca redunca
ACCCCTACAGAGACATCCCCGCCCCCCGCCCGCGGAGACTAAACTGCTGGCTGTTCCTGGGTTGCCTGAGCCGGATGACCGTTTTCGAAAGACTTGAATGTAGGCAACTTCCTATTATTCAAGGTGTGTGAACTTAGGACTTTGGATCTTCTCCCTCTTTTGTGAGTTTCCTCTGTCAGCGGTGGCCGCGGCGGAGCTGAGGCTGTTGCTCTTGGCAGGGGCGGCCCAGACCCTCTGTTGACTGCCAGGTGTGTGTGCGGCCAGGTTCTGTACCTGTATTCCATCGCCAGCCCTCCCACGCCATTCAAAACCCCATTTTACATTAGCAATGAGAACCGTACGGGGACTGTGAACAACTGCTGTCACTCAGGTCATCAGTGAGACTAGAGACTTCCTCCTCTTAAAAGCCAGGGCCCTCTGTTCCCTGCTGCAGTGCCTTTTCTTAATGTATACCATTTTAAAAATGAACTTCCATGTGAGTTCCGGGCTTCCCTGATAGCTCAGCTGGTAAAGAATCTGCATGCAATGCAGGAGACCCGGGATTGATTCCCGGATCAGGAAGATCCACTGGAGAAGGGATAAGCTACCCACTCTGGTATTCTTTCTTGGGCTTCCCTTGTGGTTCAGCTTGTAAAGAATCCACCTGCAATGAGGGAGACCTGGGTTCGATCCCTGGTTAGGGAAGATCCCCTGGAGAAGGGACGGGTGGCCCACTCTAGTATTCTGGGCTGGAGAATTCCATGGACTGCATAGTCCACGAGGTTGAAAAGAGTGGGACACAACTGAGTGACTTTCACTTTGACTTTATGAGTTCCATGCTAGACTGTTCCTGTGTTTCTAGTGTGGTGAAGCAAAGTGCATCAAAGGACAGGTAGAAAATAATAAAGCAAATATTGTTTTCCTGGGACCATTTACAGTATAAAGGAAGTCAGTTTGTAGGGATCAAGAGTTCACACTGAGATTAGTTCAAGGTCAGGATGCATTGTTACAAATGACCAAAAGCAATTCTGAATAATTATGGCAGAAAAGAGACTGGATACTGGATGGCTTAGTGATGGGACCCAAAGGATGGCTAGCCAAGCTTGGGAGCCCAGAGGAGCAGACGCGGGGCTTGCAGCAGGATTCCTGATGGGCGTAGGGCCGAGGCTGCCGCGAGGCTCTGACTGTGGCTGCTCGCATGCTGCCATCATTGAAGTAGAAAGTGCCTCTGCCGCCCTGTGTCTCATGCACAAGCCCAGAAGTGAGCCTCTGATTGGCTGAGCCTGGGCTCAGTTTGGGTACTCCAGTAGCTTCCCAGGTGGCTGGGGTGGGTTGCCATTTCCTTCTCCAGGGGATGTTTCTGACCCAAGGATTGAACCCAGGTCTCCTGCACTGCAGGCAGACTCTTTACCATCCGAGCCACCAGGGGCTCCTTCCCAGGTGGCACCAGTGGTCAGTGCAGGAGACGTAAGAGATGTGGGCTAGATCCTTAGGTCAGAAAGATCCCCTGGAGGAGGGCATGGCAACACACTCTAGTCTTCTTGCCTGGAAAACCCCATGGACAGAGGAGCCTGGCAGACTGCAGTCTAGGGATCTCAAAGAGTCAGACAGGACTTAGTGACTTAGCATGCACATATACTTACTGAGTGCCTGCTGTGTGCCAGGCTCCAAGGGCACCAAGATTGGGAAGTCAGGGGCCCCACAAAGCTACTGGGCTTGGTCAGCCCAGTGCAATCAAAGAAAGATGTTTGGGGAGGTTTTGCTTCACATCTGGTGTTCTGCAGCTGTGTTTGAGAGGATGGAGGCGTCTTTGGAAAGCAGCATGCGTTAGTCAGGAACAGTGCTGGTTCTCCAGCCTTCGTTGTCTAAGCATCAGTCACCAAGGGAGGGTGCTAAAAATGCAGATTAATGGGCCACATGTCCAGAAATGCAGTCTGATAATCTCATTTGAAACAAAGACCCAGTTTTACGCTGAGGCGGCTCTCGGGTCTGGAGCCATCCTGGGGTTTGTGCGGGCAGTTCCCTGACGGCTCTCAGTGGCTCTTGCTATTGAGTGTGCCAAAGTACCCAGACCTTGAAAGCACAGCAATTCGAACTGAGACAAAAGCTTCTTCCTTGTCACCTTGACTTTTATCTGTAGTCTAGTGTTTTATAAGTAATGAGGTTTCGAAATGTTCTTAGAAGTGGCTCCAGACGTTAAGAGGACCTCCACTCGGGAGCAGGACGCACGCGCCGCTCGGTGCTGCCCTGCCCCAGTGGCCGCCCCATCTTCGCCTTTCCTGAGGGGTCTCTCCAGCCCGCTCTTCGCTGAGGCTGGCTAGAGTCTGTTTACTCACAGCTCTCCTGTGGGCCTCCTGCCGTCTCCCCTCGTTGTGTTTCTGTCCCCAGCGGAGCCTTGGTGGCGTTACCGGGAAGTCGGCCTTTCTTAGCTGCTGAGCCTTTAATCCCTCCAGCTGCTGTGCTCCTGCGTGTTCTCTAGCAGAAAACAAGATGCGTGTGCGGTGTGTGCACGTCCGCCTGTGGAGTGTATGCACCTGGGGTGTTGCGTGTGCGTTGTGTCTGTGTGAGTTGTGTGTCAGTGTCAGAGCCCGAGCCGTGTGTCTGATGTGTGTGTGCACGTCCGCCTGTGGAGTGTATGCACCTGCTGTGTTGCGTGTGTGTTGTGTCTGTGTGAGTTGGGTGTCAGTGTGCGTGCCTGAATTGTGTGTTTGATGTGTGTTTGTGTGCATGTCTGCCTGTGGAGTGTGTTCCGTGTGCGTTGTGTATATGTGAGTTGTGTGTCAGTGTGAGTGCCTGAGTTGTGTGTGTGATGTGCGTGCATGTCCGCCCGCCCGCCCGCAGGAGCGTGGTCCTACCTGAGTAACCACACGCCTCCGCCGTGTCTTCCTTCTGCCCCGCTCAGCCCCGCAGAGGTGCCGACGGGCTTGGCAGGGCTGCCTTGCTGTGTCTCCTTCTTACCTGTTCTCTCTGGGAGAGATTTGGAGATGGAGCAGGGCGCTGATTCGTGGTGGAAACCGTGAAAGGCTCGAGCGCTCCCGGGCACAGGTTGTTGGCAGGGATCGTCCTTTAGAAACACTGACCAGGGACCCGGTGTGTCTGCGTCTGTGGGTGAGGTGAACCTGGAGGCTTGGGATCCATGAGGGTGGCACTGGGCACCGCTGGGGAGCTGGACAGCCCGTGGTTTGATAAGGGGAGAGTCGAGGGTCCTTCCGTTGGCAGGTCTGCGCGGACGGGACTGGAGTGGGACGGGGCTTAGAAAATGAAGCGGTACTAAGGGAGCCTGATGTGGATGAACGCCTTCACTCCAAGGGCTCATTACCTCCAGCCTCTGGTCTGGGGCTTTCTTTGACTTGGTGGAATATAGATGGATACAAAAATGCCCATTTCTTGGTGGTCTCTCTCCTTTATCTTGTGTGTGTTTCTGGAGAAAGTGAAAGAAAGTGAAGTTGCTCAGTCGTGTCCAGCTCTTTGCGACCCCATGGACTGTAGCCCACCAGGCTTCTCCATCCATGGAATTTTCTAGGCAAGAGTACTGGAATGGGTTGCCATTTCCTTCTCCAGGGGATCTTCCTGACCCAGGGATCAAACCTGGGTCTCCTGCATTGCGAGCAAACGTTTTACCATCTGAGCCACCAGGGAATCCTTATGTGTTTCTGGAGAACCCTATCCTTATTTTGAAAGTGAGTGTATACAAAATAAAGTCAGAGTGCTCCTCCCCCAGAGGAGGAAGGACAGGCAGCGCGTCGGCTGCCCTGGGGAGTTCCCTCTCGAGTCCTCTCGCCCAGTGCCTTGGCACGAGCCAAGCCCTGGTCTGGATTATGTGGGTGCCTGCTCCGCAGCTCACACTGAGCCCCGCCTGTGCTCCCGCCTTGTGCTCAGCTCTGGGGAGAGAGACTCCAGGAGCACGGGGTCCACGCCGCCCCCACTGGACGCCGGGTTGGGAGCTGATTTCGGTTCTTGATCTTTCTCTCCATCCCCAGGGGAGGGTGGGGGTCTCATGCTGCTCAGCCTCTTATTGCCTGGATCCCAAGTCGCCCAGGGGGCGACTTGAAACCCGGACTCCCGTCAGGGTGACCTGGTAAGTGTGTTAGAAAGACAGAAACCAGCTCACTCGGCCTTAAAGAGTTTGGTCTCTGCCCCTGAGGCCACGCTCTTCCAGTTTGGGTTGAGGGGAGTGAAGAGATAAAGTTGGATCAGTGAGCATATTAGTGAGATGAAAGATGGAATGAAACACTTCTCCAGGAAGGGGGCTGTTGCTGTTTGCTGTTTAGTCGCCTGTTTGTGACCCCACAGACTGTAGCCCGCTGCTCCTCTGTCCCTGGGATTTCCTGCCAAGGACACTGGAGTGGGTTGCCATTGCCTGCTCCAGGGGATCTTCCCCACCCGTGTCTCCTGCATTGCAGGCGGATTCTTTACCACGGAGCCAGATCACCACACACATTAGTAAAGTAAAAGAGTAAGACACATCTGGGGAGACGGGGAGAGCAGCCCAAAACTGGAGGAAAAATGAGCACCTTATCTGTTGCTGGGAGGCCCTGCCTCTCTGACATGAAGGGCTCTGCAGAGAGGGTATCTTGGAGTTGGGAGAGTCCCTGCTTGGGCCCTGAAAGCCACCTACTGGGTGTGAGTTCTGGCCCACTGTTAGTCAGCTGTGGCCTCGGGCAAGTCACTGAGATTCTCTGAGTCAGTTTCCTCATCTGTAAAATGGGATAGTGCCTTAAGTGAGTTCCTACCTGTGGGCATATAGAACATTTTCAGATGCGGTTAAGCGTCTGAGACCGCACAGTCTGCCTGGTGTTCCTGGGTCTGGCTCCTGGCGGGGGACCTCCTAGCTTTCCTGCCCCCGCACTTGGAGCAGGCTCTGTGTTTCTTCCCCGGCAGCGGATTAGGCTGAGCANCTGTCATTGATTATTAAGTGTTATAAAATTTGTGGTAGTCTTGATCTTCATCCTGAGATGGTCAGCCATTGTTCATAAGAAGATTATCTGTGAGAGAGAGAGAGAGAGAGAGGAGAGAGAATGTATTTAGCGAACTTTAGCACCTGTTTATATTATGGGCAGTTTATAGATTTTCTTAATATACATTTACATAGATTTTTTTATATGTATTTGTCTCAGATTAAGCAGTTGAAACAGTCTGAAGTGTAGTTCTCAAATTTTTTGTTAGTTTAAATTTCGAATCAGTGGAGTAAATCACTCTGAGCCCATCTGTCGTAGAAGAGAGTCCTGGGCAAGCACTGCTTACTGTTTACGTCACTGCCTAAAAGACTCAACCTGGAAGTCTGAAGGGCAGGAGCGGAAGACACACTGAGTTTATTTATTCATATTGAACACAGGTTCACGCTTCTCAATAGATATCTCTTCTTTTATCTTTAGACTTGATGTAAATGTAATTGAATAAATACATGGTTGACCAAAAAGTTTGTTGGAGTTTTTCTGTAACATCTTATACAAAAACCCGAACAAACTTTTTGACCAGTAAATATCTGGTGGTTCAGTGGTAAAGGACGCACCTGAAAGTGCAGGAGGCCCGGGTTCAATTCCTGGGTCGGGAAGATCCCCTGGAGAGGGAAATGGCAACCCACTCCAGTATTCCTGCCTGGAGAATCCCATGGATGGAGGAGCCTGGTGGGCTGCAGTCCAGGAGGGTCACAGAGAGCTGGACATGACTGAGCATGTGTGCAAGCAAGCACAGATGTCTACTAGTGATTTTAGTCTTGGCTTCTTTTTCATGTAGAAAACCTAGAATTCAGTTGTTTGATATGAATTTGCAATGACTTCTTTAAAAAGACTGTGAAGCCTCCTTGTGTCATTCTAAGGCAGATCACGTAATCAGTTAATCCTGTAATCTCTTTCCATATGTTTATTTTTCTCCCTCTGGGTGTCATAGGAAGATTTCCTCACACTAGTTTCAGTAGGGAAAACAGTACTTTTGAAGGTCTTCATTCGAATGATCAGGGTAAAAGGTGTCTTACTTCCAGTGCCTTCTAGGGTTTTCACCTCCAACAACATGATTAGTGTGGAATTTAAATCCTAATGTAATCTTAGGGTGTTAGCCTTCCTTGTCCCTTGACCTTCATCAATACTTATTACTTTGGAGAAAGAAGTTCCCAGAAGTAGATCGGAGCAGACCAACACTGCCCCTTTCAAAAAGCTTATCAGGCTGCTTGGACAATATAAACCTGAACTTAGCAGCTGATGCTTGCAAGTGTTGGCTTTCTTCCACCACTTCCTTACTTATACCCTTCCACTCGGTTACCAGCTTACATCGTAGCTTCAAAGTGCTCATTAGGTGCTTTGCAATATAAAGGTCACTAGGGCACAATCTTGGCTTTCTGGGTTTTTTTCCCCTTTTTCACATGACTTTTTTTTTTTTTTATTGAAGTATAGTTGCTTTACAGTGTGTGTTAGTTTCAGGCATTCATCACGATGATTCAGTTTTGTGTGTGTGTGTGTGTGTGTGTGTGTGTGTGTATGTGTATGTGTATGGTGTGTTTATATACCTGTTCTTTTCAGATTCTTTTCCTTAGTTCCCTGTGCTATAAGTAGGTCTTTGTTGGTTATCTGTTTTATATACAGTGATGTGAATATGTCAGTCACATCCTCCCAATTTATCCCTCCCTGCCATTCCCCTAAGGAACCATGGGTTTGTTTTCTGTGTCTGTGGGTCTATTTCTATTTTGTAAGTAAGTTCGTTTGTGTTGTTTTGTTTTAAACTCTACATGTAAATGGTATCATATGATATTTGTCTATCTCTGTCTTCTTCACTTAGTGTGATAATCTCCAGGTCCATCCATGTTGCTGCAAGTGGCATTATTTCATCCTTTTTTACGGCTGAGTAATATTCCACTGTATATATGCACCACATCTTCCGTATCCATTCGTCTGTTGATGAATACTTAGCTTGCTTTCCTGTCTTGTCTGTTGTGAATAGTGTTGTGGTGATCTTNGCTGAGTAATATTCCACTGTATATATGCACCACATCTTCCGTATCCATTCGTCTGTTGATGAATACTTAGCTTGCTTTCCTGTCTTGTCTGTTGTGAATAGTGTTGTGGTGATCTTTGGGGCCAGTGTATGTCATGAGCCCCAGAATGAAGGCCGATGTCTTCATAATTTAAGATGCAGAGAGAGAGAGAGAGGTGGATTTTTATGTATTAATTAACCTAATACATTAATCAAAACAGGTAACTTCAGGATGAGTCGTCTGTGGAGTAACATCTTCACAGAGGATCATATCCCACAGGTCTGTTCTTTCATGTGAGGGGGTAGAAGTGTTTTGGGGGCACAATCCCAGTGCAGGGGCAGAAGAGGAAGGGAGGGCCCTGGAACCCGGCTCCCTTTTCTTGTGCCATAGGACCTGGGGAGTTTTCCAAGTTTACATCCTGTGTCCAAGCAAAATGGAATACCCAGTTTTGCATTTGGAACTCTCTAAAGAGAAGTCTCTAAAGAGAAGAAGTCTCTCTAAAGAGAAGTCCATGAGAAAAGTTGACTCATTGGAAAAGACTCTGAGGCTGGGAGGGATTGGGGGCAGGAGGAGAAGAGGATGACTGAGGATGAGATGGCTGGATGGCATCACGGACTCGATGGACATGAGTCTGAGTGAACTCCAGGAGATGGTGATGGACAGGGAGGCCTGGTGTGCTGAGATTCCTGGGGTCGCAAAGAGTCGAATATGACTGAGCGACTGAACTGAACTGAACTGAAAGAGCAGCACAGAATGTGGTCCACTGGAGAAGGGAATGGAAACCGCTTCAGTATTCTTGCCTTGAGAACCCCATGAACAGTATGAAAAGGCAAAATGATAGGATACTGAAAGAGGAACTCCCCAGGTTGGTAGGTGCCTAGTATGCTACAGTGGAGAAATAACTCCAGAAAGAATGAAGGGATGGAGCCAAAGCAAAAACAATACCCAGCTGTGGATGTGACTGGTGATAGAAGCAAGGTCTTCTATGGAAAAGGAAAGACAGAGCAATATTGCATAGGAACCTGGACTGGTAGGTCCATGAATCAAGGCTAATAAGAGTTTTGCCAAGAGAATGCACTGGTCATGGCAAACACCCTCTTCCAACAACATAAGAGAAGACTTTACACATGGACATCACCAGATGGTCAACACCGAAATCAGATTGATTATATTCTTTGCAGCCAAAGATGGAGAAGCTCTATACAGTCAGCAAAAACAAGACCGGGAGCTGACTATGGCTCAGATCATGAACTCCTTATTGCCAAATTCAGACTTAAATTGAAGAAAGTAGGGAAATCCACTAGACCATTCAGGTATGACCTAAATCAAATCCCTTATGATTATACAGTGGAAGTGAGAAATAGATTTAAGGGACTAGATCTGATAAATAGAGTGCCTGATGAACTATGGACTGAGGTTCGTGACATTGTACAGGAGACGGGTTTATGACCCCATCGTGGACTGTAGCCCACCAGGCTCCTCTGTCCATGGGATTCTCCAGGCAAGANGTTGGCTTAGAGCTCCACATTCAGAAAACGAAGATCATGGCATCTGGTCCGATGTCTTCATGGGAAATAGATGGGGAAACAGTGGAAACAGTGTCAGACTTTAATTTTTTGGGCTCCAAAAATCACTGCAGATGGTGACTGCAGCCATGAAATTAAAAGACACTTAATCCTTGGAAGGAAACTTATGACCAAGCTAGATAGCATATTAAAAAGGAGAGATATTACTTTGCCAAGAAATGTCTGTCTAGTCAAGGCTATGGTTTTCCCTGTGGTCATGTATGGATGTGAGAGTTGGACTGTGAAGAAAGCTGAGTGCCAAATAATTGATGCTTTTGAACTGTGGTGTTGGAGAAGTCTCTTGAGAGTCCCTTGGACTGCAAGGAGATCCAACCAGTCCATTCTAAAGGAGATCAGTCCTGGGTGTTCATTGGAAGGACTGATGCTGAGGCTGAAACTCCAATACTTTGGCCACTTCATGCAAAGAGCTGACTCATTGGAAAAGACCCTGATGCTGGGAGAGATTGGGGACAGGAGGAGAAGGGGACGACAGAGGATGCGATGGCTGGATGGCGTCACCGACTCAATGCACATGAGTTTGGCTGAACTCCAGGAGTTGGTGATGGACAGGGAGGCCTGGTGTACTCCAATTCATGGGGTCGCAAAGAGTCAGATGCGACTGAGTGACTGAAGTGAACTAAAGGAGAAGCACATTATTTTGCCAACAGAGGTACGTATACTCAAGGCTATGGTTTTTCCAGTAGTCATGTATGGATGTGAGAGTTGTACCATAAAGAAGGCTGAGCACCAAACAATTGATGCTTTCAAAGTGTGGTATTGGAGAAGACTTTTGAGAGTCACTTAGACTGCAAGGAAGTCAAACTAGTCAATCCTAAAGAAAATCAATCCTGAGTCTTCATTGGAAGGACTGATGTTGAAGCTGCAATACTTTGCCCACCTGATCGGAAGAACTGACTCATTGGAAAAGAACCTGTTGCTGGGAAAGACTGAAGGCAGGAGGAGAAGGGGACAATAGAAGAGGAGATGGTTGGATGGTATCACCGACTCAATGGACATGCGTTTGAGCTAACTCCAGAAGATTGTGGAGGACTGGAAAACTTGGCATGCTGCAGTCCATGGGGTCGCAAAGAGTTGGATACGACTGAGCAACTGAACAACAGCAAAGAGAGGCACAGGCTGTATCCTGGTAAATACAAGGTGGAGAGTTCAGGTGGGGCTTGAGACACAGGCCTGTTCCTGCATAGAAGGGTTTAGCTTAGATTAGACCAGGAAGACAGGCAGGTAAGCATACAGCTTGGCAGAGTGTGCTCTAGAGCTTGGTCTGGGGATTTCATGAACTCTGCCTGATCTGAAGCTACAGGAGAGATGTAGTGTCCTGGGCTTGGCTCACTAAGAAGCGAGTGATGACTTACTTTAGGGAGGAATTGTTAGTCTGTTTATTAACCTAGAAAGGGTGTTGATGGCAGAATGTGTATGTGGGGGATGAGGGGCTGAGAGATGGGGAAAGAACATGCCAGGCAGAGAAAATAGCGTGTCCAGAAAGTGGAGAAGACAGTGGTCCATGGTGGACCATGAGGTGTGCATCCATGGGGTGAGTCGGCCAAGGTGGCGGAGCTAGAGCTGGAGGACCCTGACCGGCAGCCCGGGGAGCTCTGTAGGGGCCAGGAATCTAAGGCAGCATAAGCAAAGGTTGCGTTCACTTGGCAAGTGTTGAAAGCCGAGCCTTCTGTGGTGCACTTGCTGGGTGCTGTGAACCAGCCTCGAAGTGGACTCAGGTTTTGGGAAGAGAATCCCAACTGCAGCTGGTAGTGTAGCTCACAGGGAGGGTGAGGCTCCTGCTGTGGTCCAGAGGGTGATAATGATGAACTAACGTGGGAAGGTGATGGGGCAAACTGAGGCAGGTTTCATTTACGTCCAGGGGATTTGGTTTAAGTCCTAGGTCTTGCCTGTAGCCTGTCCGGCTAACAATTTTCAGAGCCTCTGTTCTCATAGATGTAGTGTGACTCTCTAGCTTTTGTCTATGAGACTTAAATGAGAAGATGCATGTAAAGCCTATGTTTAAAACCATGCCTGAGAGGCACAGAGAAAACCCCTCCATCATGTTGTTACTTAGGGCTTCTCCGGTGGCTCAGACAGTCAAGAATCCGCCCACGATGCGGGAGACCAGGTTCAGTCCCTGAGTGGGGAAGATCTCTTGGAGAAGGGAATGGCAACTCACTCTAGCATTCTTGCCTGGAGAAGTCCATGGACAGAGGAGCCTGGCAGGCTACAGTCCACGGGTTTGCAAAGAGTGGGACATGACTCAGCAACTAACACGTTTACTTTCGTATTGTTATTTGCGAGGAAGCATTGACCAGACTTGTTGCCAGAATTATTGTTAGGAAGAATACAGGAAAGAAAAGGTGTCTTCAGGAGGGATCTTTAAAATGTCCTTGCTGCTGTTCCCTTAGGAACGTTCTCCGTGGAGATGCCTTGTGAGAAGCAGTTCTGTTACTTTTGAAGTTGGTTGAGCTGTGTCTCCCCAGCAAGCCCCGCAGCAGGAGAGCTGGGCTAGAAGCCAGGACTTGGAGGCAGCGCTGGCTTACTAAGTAGTCTCTGCTCCCACAAAGTGTCTGCATCCCATGGGTGCTTGTTTTTCTCTGTTTTTTTTTTTTTTCTCTGCTCTCCCCCGGTCTGCTGTAAGGTGTATTGTGCACCATGTCAGCTTGTTTGAATCTCCCACCAACTTTGAGAGGTGGACAGTGATCTTATTTCTATTTCTTACAGCCCCTTTTACAGATTAGAAAATTAAGTCAGGGTGAGATTACAGGTTCAAAGCACACAGCTAGCCAGTGGCAGGTTGAGAACCCCATCTCCAGGACTAGTTATTTCTGCTGTATTCTACAGCTTCTGTGGTGGGTAATTTATTTCCGTTTTGTTTTGGCCAAGCTATGCCGCACACAGGATCTTAGTTCCCCAAGCAGGGATTGAACCCATGCCCTCTGCACTGGAAGCGCAGAGTTATAACCACCATAACACCAGAGAGGTCCCTCCCTTTTATTTTAACAATAGTGCTTTTCAACTGATTGTGAGTCACTATGAAAAGTAACGACTTTTGCCCACTGGCAGCGGGCACTGCAGGAGATTATCTGGTGTGGATGGTGAGCAGTGCCTTTTCCAGTTTCATGTGCCTGTGATGAACTTGGCAGAAATCATGACCTATGTCAGAGCCTTTCTAATGGAGCAAACCAAAAACCCTCCTCTGCTTTTATTTTCATAGAAATTTCCTAAAATTATTCTCTGCTCTGTTTTGGTACGTTTTGAAGTTAGATTTGAGGATGGTTGACTTATTTCTAGGCCTTTCCCAGGTGGTGCTTGTGGTAAAGAACCCACCTGCCAATGCAGGAGACATAAGAGACTCGGGTTCGATCCCTGGGACGGGAAGATCCCCTGGAGGAGGGCATGGCAACCCACTCCAGTATCCTTGCCTGGAGAATCCCCGTGGACAGAGGAGCCTGGCGGGCTACAGTCCATGGGGTCGCAAAGAGTCAGACACGACTGAGCGACTGGGCACACACGCACGCACGACCAACGTCCAGCAGCGTTTTAGGCTCATCCGATTTGCTCCCGGCAGGGCTGGTGTGGGGTGGAGTTGCGTAAGTGGTGGGAGTAGAATAGAGCGAGGAGCTGAGCTTGGTGGCCAAGGACTGAGCGCTGCGAGTCTGTCTGTTGCAGGTGACGAAAACCTATTCGCCAAGGCGGTCCAAAAAGGGATTTATCAACAATAGCATCTTACTGCGTAACTCAGGGACCGTGTTCATTATCTCGTAATAAACCAAGAGGGAAAAGAATATGAAAAAGAATGGGTGTATGTCTTTATGTCTGTGTGTTCCGAATCACTTTGCTGTACACCACAAACTAACACAGCATTGTAGCTCTGTAGCAAACACTTCAGTTAAAAAACTTTTTTCTTCAGAGGGGGTTTAATCATCGGACCTCTGGGTTACTTCGTGACACTGGAGGGGCTAGGGAGGGTTTCAGGCAGCAGGGACTCTGCCCGCCCCCTCCCTCGGCTCCGCCCTGCCGTGTTCTCTTCCTTCCTTCTCCTCCTTCTCCTCCCCACCTCTGGGTTCCCCCATCCCCGCAGTCCTCATGGTGGTGCCCCAGGCTGCCAGCCTCATCGGTTTCAGGCCAGCTTCCTAGAGAATCGCTGGACAGTCTCTCTCTTTCTGTCTCTTTTTAAGTCTCGATCCCAGTGCTGCCTGGGGTTGGTCGCCAACCGTGGGCCCATGGGGGTACCCGTGCCTAATGTCACACTGCACGTGGGCCTGGCTCTCAGAGCCATCATGGCCCCAAGCATCACAGGCAGGGAAGCTGGTTTTCAGGAAAGGAGAGGTCGGGCAGATGGCCCAATAGGTGTGTCTGTGCCAACGTCCACCTAGAATCAGGGTGCTGTATCATATCCAGCACCTGCGTGTTCCCCCTTTATCAGACAGAGCCAGCACTGTCTCCTTCAAGTCACGTGGATGCCTGTTGGCAATGTGCCCGGCCATAAATAAGGTCGTGGAGGGACACGATGACATGAGTCGATGCTCTCTTCCCGGGGTCACTCACTGTGCTGGGCCGTCTACCATCTCTGCATCCTAACTGTGGCAACAGCCAACAGCCACGATGGGCCTGCTTCTGGGAATTTGAACAGCTCAGCAACTCTGTGAGCTGGGGACGATTAACCTCATTTATCCAGAAGAGGAAGCTGAGGACCTGAGAGCTAGCTAGCTGACCAGGGTCTCACAGCGAGCCAGTGGCAGAGCCGGGGCGGCTGGGTTGAAAGTCCAGGCTCGTAATTGCCGCTTGTGTTTTGCTGATAAGGAAAGGGAGACTCAGGGAGGGAGGTTAAAGGACTGCCCCAAGGTCACACACGCCAGCGGCTCAGACACCTCGCCAGGGTGACCCAGAGCACTGTGAGCGCGTGTCTCCTCCATGGGCTTCCTGGAAGGAGGCGGGTCTGGAGAGTGTGTGTAACGGGCACTCCACTCATCCATCTGATGGGTCTCTTAGTACAGCTTTCATACTATGCACTTGCAAAGCAAGTCCTCTGTTGACTGTGTTCCCATAAGCTTGTCCACGAAGTGTGTGCCAGTCTCATGGAAGACGTGAGAAGGTGAGCTTCCTGGTCTCCAGCGATGACGTCCGCTTCGAGGCCTTCAGGTACACGCAGGAAATGAGAGATAAAGTACGTAGTGTTAGCCACTCAGTCGTGTCCAACTCTTTTCAACCCCATAGACTGTAGTCCCCCCAGGCTCCTCCATCCATGGGATTCTCCAGGCAAGAATACTGGAGTGTGTTGCCATGCCCTCCTCCAGGGCATCTTCCCGACCCAGGAGCGAACTCAGTTCTCCTGCATTGCAGGTGGATTCTTTACCATCCGAGCCATAGATTAAGTATGAATGTCAATAAAGAGAGGCCCTCCCACCCCAGCAGCTGTGGGATGAGACCCACATGGTGGGAGGCATCGCGTGTCCACGGAGTGGGAGAGGAGTTCTAAGACAGACACCTAGAGAAGCAGCTGTCCACCGTGGTCTGGAGGTGCTGGGGCAGAAGCAGAGGGTTGTTACGGGAGGGGTGGCCCCAGGCAGGCCTGTCGTGTACCCTCTGCCGGGCTGGAGTCCAGATTCGGAAATGAGCCCGATAGGTTTTGTTGCCGTTGCTGTTTTGGCCACATCACACAGCTTGTGGGGGTTTTAGCTCCCGGATCAGGGATTGAACCTGCAGCTCCAGCCTTGGAAGCATGGAGTCTTAACCCTTGGACCACCAGGAAAGTCCTGGGCCTGACGTTTGAGTGGTGGTGAAGAGTCTGCACTCTGGAGCCGCTGCCTGGGTTTGAATTCTGGCTCCTGTGTTGATGAGCTGTGTGACCTTGGGCATGCATGACTCATTGGAAAAGACCCTGATGCTGGGAAAGATTGAGGGCAGGAGGAGAAGGGGACCACAGAGGAAGAGGTGGTTAGATGGCGTCACTGACTCAATGGACATGAGTTTGAGCAAGCTCCGGAAGACAGTGAAGGACAGGGAGGCCTGGCATGCTGCAGTCCATGGGTTTGCAAAGAATTGGACATGACTGAGCGACTGAGCAGCAACAAATCAGCAGTGAGCTAGGCACCTGGTGCTCTTTGGAGAGGTGGTGCCGCCTGGATCTCCCTGCTCGCAAAAGGCTGACGTTGAGCCAGCAGCCTCTGCTTCAGCAGCCAGCTGCAAGGCTGGAAGGCTGGTCCCTGCTGACTGCCAAGCATGAACAGTGCCCACGACTTCCGGAGGAGGGACTCGTGCTGGTGGGCCATCGTAGAAGACTTCCTGGAGGAGTAGCGTCTGAGCTGAGCTGTGTGGGTGTGGAAGAGCTCAGAGAGTAGCGTGGAGCACTCCTGGTGCACAACAAGCAGAGAGGCCGGAAGGATGCAAGATGAGACAGAGGCTGGAAGGACGGGGCCCGGAGAGCAGGGAGCCCAGAGCCCTGCGTATCTGGGAGGTTGTCAGGCTCCTAGCTTGGCGAGGAGCTTGTGGGCAGGTGGCAGACCGGCTCTGGAATGTTGGCCAACGTGCCTGCATGGGGTCTGATAGACAGTGGAAGGTGGCCATTGCTCAGTAAAGCTGTCACCCCAGCCCGAGCTGCGGGAAGGAGGCCGCGGGAGTGGGCTGGGCTGTGCACAGCCCATTGTGGCTATTCCTGGGAATTCTCATGTTCACATGGACACTGGTGGCCTAGCTCAGTGCTACTCGAGGTGTGGCCTTCGGACCAAAAACATCAGCCTGACCTGGGAGTTTGTAAGCCATCCTTGGGCTCCACCTGCTAAATCAGGGGTCGCAAAGATTCGGACACGGCTGGAGTGACCTGGTGGCGCAGCAGCCTACTTGGTGTGTCCGCGTTTGGTGGAGAGAGAGAAGGTTCTGGTCTGTCCCTCTTTTTCTTTTTTTTTTTTAAATTGATCTATTTGCCTGCAGCAGGTCTTGGTCATGGCATGCGGGATTGTCTGTGTTCATCGTGGCAGGCAGGATCGTTTTTAGCGTGGCAGGTGGACTCTTTGTTACGGCATCTGGGTCCCCAGCCAGGGAGCGAACCTGAGCCCCCTGCACTGAGAGCTTGGAGTCTTAGCCGCCAGTCTACCAGGGAAGTCCCTGGTCTCTTCCCTTTCTTGCGAGGACATTAATCCCCCCGTGAGCCCATCCTCATGACTTCGTCTAAACGGATCACCTCCCACAGATCTCACTTCCAAACGCCTGCATACTGAGGGTTGGGGATTCAGTCTAGGAATTTGGGGTGACTCAGTCCATAGCAGGGCTGCAATGAAGATTCCTGTATGTGTCTTTTGTGATTATATATTCACATAATATATATGAATTGGGATGAATTCATATATGAATGCATTGCTGGGCCACGGGGTAAACATTTTTTTTCACCTTTACTAATTCTACCAAACAGTTTTACAAAATGAGTAAACCAACTCAATCCTTAATTTTTTTTTTAAAATATGGAGAATTTCAAATACGTGTGCAAGCAGAAAGGCCCTCATCATTCATCACCCTAGATTCTGCAACTCAACCCATGACCAGTCTTATTTCTGCGTCTACCCAATCCTCACTGCCTTCATTTGGCAACAAATTCCAGTTTTTCTATAATTTCCTCTGTAAATATTTCAATGTAGTTCTTTATAAATAAAGACGTCATGCTGTTATAGTGTAGAAAGTTAGCAGTAGATCTTTGGTGTAATAAAATATCCAGGAAATGTTCAGATTTCTTGATAAATGCAGTTTTTAGAGCCGTTTGTTTAAACTGGGATCCCGACAGTGCCAGCACACTGCAGTTGCTAACGTGCCCCTCTGTCTGTTTTTACCATGTACGATGCCCACCGTGTCTTCCCCCCCCTGCCATTTATTTGTTGAAGAACTTAGTTACTGTTCCAGTAGTGTTTCCCACGGGCTGAATTTTGCCGATTCCATCTTCAAGGTGTTCTTTACATGTTTCTCTGTTATCTACGTCTCACATAAACTAAGGCCTGTAGAGCTCAGATGCAGATTTGTTTTGGGAGAAAGAACAGTTTATAGATGGTGTTGACATCTGGTTATCTCTCCTTTCGCTGATGTTAGCAGCACGGCTGGTCAGCATCTATATTCATTCATTCATAACACATCCAGTCCTTTCAAAATGGCTTGTAAACAGGCTCTCAAGTACACTGGAACACTTCAGAAAAACACAGATTTCTTTGCATATTCTGTAACTTGAATTGTTCACTCAACATTTTATGGCAGACATCTCTTCTTGTCCGTTCCTCTAAGTTGTGTTGCCTAAAATAAAAACTCTTCTAAAGCAAGGAACCTAAAACGTTCATCCACCAATCTTCTGATGTAGGGTCAAGGCTTACATTTTTAAATTATGAGTTCATTGCTTACAGTTCAGCATCAATTAGTGTCTCAGATATAAACAGCATCCACGATGCAGCCTCCATAATTTTTGGTTCTTTGTTTTGATTTCTTTGAAGTAGAGCAAAACAGAGTTCAGAGCTCTCGATTTTCAGTCTGGTTTTTCCTTTAGACTTCGTGTTCAAAGCTCATTCTTTTCATGTTCATATTTCCTCAGTTTGTGTAATGTTTTAATCACACATTTCTTTGATATTTAATTACTTATTATATACGGAGAGGCAGAAAGAAAGTGGAAAGCAAACCCAGGGGTATGGGTTGCATTGTCCCTCCCCCAGTTCGTACACTGAGGTCCTGACCCCCAGTACCCCAGAGTGTGACCTTGTTTGGGGGTAGTGTTCTACTGGAGTGGCATGGGCTCCTCATCCCCTGGGACCAGTGTCCTTGTGAAAGGGAAAAGCTGGGGACATATCCGGACCCAGGCAGGATGCCACGTGAAGACTGGAGTCATGCTGCCACAGGCAAAGGAAGTACCAGAGCTAGGTGAGATCTAGAAGAGGTCTGCCCTGAGCATCGTCAAAGGGAGCACCTTGACACCCTGATTCGGACTTCCAGCCCCCAGAAGCGTGGGACAATAAATTTCTGCTGGTTAAGCCACTCTATTGTGGTCCTTTTTTAAAAACACTATTTTAAAGTTTATTTTCAGCTGCACTGGATAAAGATACAAAGATAAGACAAATTTATGTTTGTTTCTGCACGGGGCTGTCTCTAGCTGTGGCGAGCGGGGGCTACTCTCTAGTTCTGGTGCGTGGGTATCTCACTGAGGTGGCTTCTCTTGTTGTGGGGCACAGGCTCAGTGGCCTCCTGGCACGTGGGATCTTCCCAGGCCAGGGATTAAATCTGTGTCCCCTGCACCAGCAGGCGGATTCGTAACCACTAGACCCCCGGGAAGCCCATTGCAGCGCTTTGTTACAACAGCTCTACAGACCTGGACGAGTGGACTGGTGTTTGCAGAGGACCAAGGGCAGGGGTGTGACTTCATGGTGATGGCTGATCCACAGCCGTGTTCTGTGAGGGCGGGGATTGATGTTTGGGTCCTCTGCTCAGCTACAAAGTGGGGTTTCGCTCCAGCATCTCCACTGTCCCATTTGTACACTCACATCGTCCTTGCCTTGAATTCATGAAGATTCAGCTTTACGTGCTGAAGAGTAAGAGAAAGACAGAGAAGTAACTTAAGCAGCACTAATGTCTCTCCCCGCAGTGGTATTCTGTAGTCTGGAGCTGCCACCTGCATCAGTGCTTTAAAGAGACACCCACTGCTTGCTTGAGACAAGATTTGAGGGGCTTTCATGAATAATTCCTTTTCTACCTGTTTTTTTGTTTCCTACACTTCCTGCTTGACCTTGAGGACCTCACCCCCTGGAGATCAGACACCTCATTCTGTTGCCTCCTTCCCTCCACTGGCCTTCTAGCAAACTCCTTCTGTTTCTCTAAAACTGTCTTCATATGATACCTGTTCTGGAAATCTGGTCACGCTCCTCTCATCATTTGGTTTCTATCATTTCGGTGTCTTTGTATCTTATGCACTTTTCCTATTGCATGTTTAACACTGCCTTTTAAAAGTTTGCTGTCTTAGGTTATAGAGTTACTGATGCTAACTGTGCCTGGCACATTGGAGAGATCCTTCATCAACAATGAGTGGATAAAGAAGATGTGGTATACACAAAACGTGCACACACAAATGGAGTATCACTTGTTAAAAAAAATGAAATTTTGTCATTTTCAACCACACGGATGGACCTGGAGGGCATCATGTAAGTGCAGTAACTCAGACAGAGAAAGACAAATAATGTATGAAATCACTTATATGTGGAATCTAAAAAAAAACTCAACTAGTGAATATCACGAAACAGAAGCAGACTTCCAGAGTCGGAGAGTAAACTAGTTACCAGTGGGGAGAGAGGGGAGGGGCTATAGAACGGTGGGGGAATCAGTACAGTACATTCGCTCAGTCGTGTCCAACTCTTTGCGACCCCATGAATCGCAGCACGCCAGGCCTCCCTGTCCCTCACCATCTCCCGGAGTTCACTCAGACTCACGTCCATCGTGTCCGTGATGCCAT